>JAANSQ010000197.1:0-33292 GCA_036850885.1 Lepidocyrtinus dapeste
TTGTAATCCTTTCATACCTCAGCGAAGCTATGTATCTATCTGCTTTACAGCATTTATTTTTACTGAATTTTCTGGGTTATCTTTGTTTGTTTATCCATGTTCATAAAGCATAGAGGTTTCACGATTGCAAATAATGCATGCATCACTAACGTATTTAAATAAGCATTTCCCAAAACGATAACAATTTCGAAGATGGGGAAAGTGACAATCTCGCCAAAAAACAGAGCTTGTTTACACTAAATGGTTAGAATAGAAATTCCACATATTCTTGACAGAATGATAAAACGTTCATAAAAATTTATTTTATGGTAATTTTTTCCTCATCCTTGTATTTATCAGGCTTAAAATATGGAATTCCGCTTGATCGAAAAGTGAAAATTTCACATGTGTGTCTCCGTTCAAAGATTAATGTTTACCACCCCCATCAATTGAATAATACTAACTACCCAGTACAAATCCAGTTCCTGCGAGTGTATTTGATTTGAACCAGTCCATGTATCATTGGAGAAAATAATGTGTATGAAAATTCCACTGATACATAACATCCCACTCCCTGATTTGCAGAATACATGCGAAATACTTTTGGCAAAATGAATTGAAGAAAGCATTGAAGCGAGACGGAAATCAAACATAAAGGATTGCAGCCTCTAGGCTATAATAATTGAGCTTTGTGCATGTTCCTAAATCACACACAAATACCGTTTTTGCGGCAAAAGCATTTGATGCTGCAGGATTTATTACGCATGAAATATCTACAAACTTGTAACTTATCGGTATACGGTATCTTGAAGGGGTCTTTTTCACGGCTTTTAAGCGGTCATATAACATTTTTTCAATTTTGTTTGCAAATGTTTCACCAAATACCAATGCTTAAATTACTAGATTGCAGATTGTGGACGTAAAAAAGACTCAATATTGTATCCTTGTCTGTTCACGGTTGAATGGAGATTTTTTGCTGAAAATTCAGTGGTCCCATTTTACCAGTATGCACAAATAATCTTCCTTAGAGAATCTTGGGAGTTGCTGGGAAATGCAAAATTGTTTAGGCAACTCGTGGTCAAAAAGTTTTATTAGAACCATACCACTCCCAATCTACCGGTCCCTTGGTGTTTTCTAATCTACTTCCTATTTGGTTTCTTGGAAACGGGATTTGGATCTAGAAAACGCGCAATTTTCAGGGAAAGAGAAATGGGAAGCCAGCATAAATTCAAACTAGACTTATATTGCTGTACTTATTTCCTAAAGAATTTACTACAAGTTGGGTGCTCATTGTCATCATTAGTCCTAGTTTGAGCTCTTTTCTTGGTACACGAAGAAGCTTTTACTGAACGCATAAAGCTTCCATCAGGAGAAAGCAAGCTTTATGAGATTTGCTCACCTTGAATTGAGAATCCCCTTGTTAGAACATTCTTGTAAAATTCTCAGAAAGTTCATGGATTTTAGGCCGTGACAGAAATTGAAAGGAGTTGAAGCTTTGGTTAAAAACCTAATTTTATTCGGAGACGTAAACTTCCAGCCGAATATAATTGAAGAATCTCTAGACGTCTCTATACTTTTGTAAATTTCCTTTGTCAACCCACGCAAACATGTACGTGGCTTAAGAAACTTGAACCTTTTTCTGTAACTAGTTCATTCTCTTGAAAAGGTAGTTTGTCAATAAATAACATTAACTTTCACTGCCCTTGAAAATAAATACGCAGTATGTTAGAATTCCTAGAAATTTATAGTCCAGTGAAGGCATTTTCAATTTTGACAAAAGATAACATGATCATTTGACTGCGTTGTAGCTGGAGCTACAAATACAACGGTGAAAAAATGTTCTTTTGAAAAGTAACCTTGAAAAATGGAAAAGGAAACCTAATATTGTTGGGCAATAGTATGGAATGAATATTTTTGGACTGTAAATAATTCAAGGACTGATGAATATACTTACTTACCTAACACTTGAAAAGTTAAACCAATGTAAATCCTTCATATTACCTCAAGCAGAAAGCTTTTCTGTCATAATTTATTGCGAATCGTTGCACAAGCGTTTTATCAGCTTACAATGATATTGGTGAATTTGGAAAAGTGACGCACTAAAATCCTCGTCAAAATTCAAATCCCTACCGTTGTGAAATGTGTCATAAGGCATTAATACGTATTTAATTGTGGTTTCCAAAACGACAATTTGGATTATTCTTGATGTTTTTCTACGTTTCTACTAGCCACAACTCAGCGTTTTGCTAAAAATAACTCTGAACAGACAGATCTGAACAGATCTTGTGAAAGGTGCGGAGGTGGTATAAATAGTGAAGATGAATCTGTTTACTAACTTTTGACACATTTTGTAGTGCTTTGTGGTAATCTATGATGTAATGCAAACGAGGAGTCCATCATTCATTGGTTTTAGTACAATCAAGAGAGTAAAGAATACGCTAGACTTAATATGGAAGCAATTTTAAATGCATAAAATCATCCCAAATCTTTGAAATAATCATCGGAACATGAAATGTGGACAATTACTTTAAGGAACAACGTTAGCCGTTTATAACTTTAGGTAATGTATGTTTTCAGTTTTGGATCAGAGTACCCAACTGCTCGAGTTTCATTTCAAAAAGTCAAAGCCTTATCCCAATTTATTGGATAAAAATCGTGAAAGAGAAGTAAAACTACAGAACACCCAGCTTGGCATGTCATGAATTGCAATTTCAAAAGATTTCATCTCATTTAAAAAAGTACTCTCTAGAGAGATTAAATGTAGAAAATGCTCTAGTATTTCATGTAGTATTTATTCCAAACGTCATTTCATGAATGAATGAGTCATGATACTGCCATCGAATGTGTCAAGTGAAAGGCAAAAGTTAAAGAATTCGACATAGCTATTTATGCTCGCTGTGTTATTAATAACGTCAACAAAAAGAGTTGACGAGTAAGTCCCTTCACGAAGAAAAGACTGCTCCCTGGGCTAAAAATGCTTCTGGCTGCGTAATGCACTTACGAAGCCCTTATAGAAATCATGAATGACTCTGCTTTCATTTAATTGTCTCACACAACACAAATTTCATGCGTTTACACATTCAACATTCATTGATTACTTCAACATATTTGACGACCGCACGATTACACGAAATAAAACATTTCAGAGTCAGCAAAATGCCTAGAATAGACCTTAAAATAAAGATACATTGTAAAGAAATGCAACTTTTACTAGTTTCAACTTTACGATAAAATTATACCGCTTCCCGCACGCACCTTACAAATTACTATGCACCACAGACAAATTAAAGAGGAGAGCAATAAATTGTTGCGCCGTTCCAAAAAAAATTTGTAATGATTTTTCTTCTCGTACATTTATATTTGGTTTCTGAGCAATCATATTCATTCAAAAAATACATATGATTCTTTTAGAGACTAACGCAATCACCCATATTTTTTGGGGAGACTGGGATCGTGCTGAATTTCGTTTTAAAGCGATTTGAGAATAAATTAGAAACGTCAATGATTTTGAAAAGGAAAGCTTTAACATGGTTCTCTGTCATGAAATCACATTCTACGAATAAAATTGCGAGAAAATGTATGAGCAATAATTGTAAGGCAACCACAACAATGTAAAACCGCTTCTACGTTTGATTAATAGGCATTAGATAAATACACATCATCTCAGTTAGCAATGATTATACCTGTCCTTTTTCTCATACACATCAACGTCTCACAAATTCACACAAATTTTCAGCAAATATGCCTGATGCAACAACAAAGAAAATCCATTCACTCTTTTAAATTAACTTAAGCTTTTTGATCCTTTGGCGTCGCTTGCAGTTGTCCTCATCAGAAGGTGACTTCAAATATACAGTTCTCTGTTAAAGCGGATTATGTTCAAATTACTAACCAATTTTGTTAATGATCAAAGAACAACAATTCTAAACCATTTTAATACGTGGTGATCCTAGACTTCTCATTTTCATGACCGGCGGCAGAAATGCTTAGAGATGTTTTTAGATAACAGTTTTGTTATTTATATGATAAGGTTTATCCCCAATTTAGCATTACATGAATTAAATTCCATCACAGAAATAGTTTACTAATATCAAATTTACTTAATGTCATTTCAACGTTTTGTTACAGATTCTGGGAATAGAGGAATTTCATCAGCAGAGTAAATAAAAATGATGATCCATCTAGTGCAACGAATATCTGCGAGATTATCAGATAAGCACTTTAGACTTCAGAAGATAAACCATCGACAAATAAAACTTGCTACATGAATACTTATAGAAAGGTTAGGCAAACAGTTTTTGAATGTTGGAAAATACTTTTTCGAAAAAAATGCGAACGTGCCATACCCTCAAGAAAGGATAAAAAATAAATAAGGGAATGATTGCCAGTTGCCACCAACCGACATTACCGCAGTAAGGATCTGCACGCAAAACAAATCTTTTGGTGACGGGAAAATTTCGAATCCGTTAGGGCTAGTTTCTTGTTCATGTAATTGTACAATTTTCTTGAGAAATAAAACTTCTCGAATAAATGATTTTATCATCAACGGTAGCAGCAAAAGCCCCAGTTTTTGCCATCTAAATGTTCACCATGAAAATCAACCTCAACGGATTACACCAACAAGTCTCTTGTAACGACTGCAAGAGGAACGTAGACAAAAGAAATATTTCATCTGCACCTAAAGATTCCGTATCCCAGGATAAAGTAAATTTTAGAAGGTTAGCTGTAAACAATGGGCAAACAGAGAAAGAAGAAGGTAAAGAAGGAGTCTATGTGACAAGAAACAATCAGAGAAGAAGTTACTCTAGAGGAATTACCAATTTTAACTCTAATAAACAATTGGGTCCACATGAAATGGCAATTTCAAATATGACCAGAGACGCATGTATTCATTACAACGATGAAGATTGTTGGAGGAGAAGTGACAGCATCAGTAATTATATCCACTTTTCTTTAAATGAAAGGGAGAAATTAGCATGTTCCCCATCGTCAGAGAAAATGGCCAAAATTAACAATAATAATTTTGACTATCCTCCTGAGGAAAATGATGCCATATTAAGTATTAAGAGTAGATTTAGAAGTGCTAGGATTAGCAAATATAATAGTAGGTTGGACGTGGACAGTGCGGCTATTATTAACAAAAGTAATAACGCTGATGTTTGTATCAGCAACAATGGGAAAGTGCGAAGAAAAGATGGAGGAACCAGTTTTTTACGAATTAATTCACGCCAAAGAAGAAAGCAATTATTATCCCGGCAATTATCATCCCCTTCATTTTCGTGTGCAACTTCTTGGCTGCTCACAGCGGGTTCACCAATTTTTAAGTATGCCATTTTTGTACTTGTGCTCTCCTTATTTCCTACAACGACAGTGGCAAACGTGCTACCACAATTCGTTTTGAAAGATGGTCAAAGCGAGATAGTGTTGAGATTGAAAGAGGGTCCAGCTACGCCACCAGGCAGTATGATCTATAAATTGAAAGGACTAGATCGTGACGGCGATCCTTTGACCTTTGGCTTGAGGGGCCAAACTGCTAATGAATTGCTACGTATTGAGAATTCGGGCAAAGATGAGGCGGACTTGTACCTGAAGAAAGAGTTGGATCGTGAGGTAAGCTGTGATAATGATAGTTATAAAATATTGCTTATAATCACAATTATTAGTACTTTAGAGTGACCACAAATGGTAAATTAAAGAATAGAGCAATTCATTCAAAATCCCGTGGGCATGGTCGTGACTTTTTTTGGTGAGACAAAAAGAAACTTGTTGAGGTTGGACAGAGACTAATTTAAGTAGCAGGTCAATTATATACATTACTCAGAATGGAACAAAACTATTAAACCACAAACCAAACTTGAAGGCAGCAATATGGTACCAAAATATCTGTCCTCTATAAATGCGGAGCAATCTTTTGAAATTCTGTTGAGACGTTCAAGATACAAATTATATGTTTATAAGATGCAAATATGCAAGATATGTGTAATGATTCTGGAAAATGTTTTACTTGCGAAAAAAAACTTTCAAATTCAATATTAATATTTTAATAATCTGCGAATCCTTATACTCCTTTGAAATATTCAAGCCGAGTTACAGGAGCATAAAGTATGTCGGATGACCTGCCTGAACTTGGTGATTTGTCACGCCAGAGTCACCTAAAAGAGTGCGTATTATGAATGTACTGTGCATGCATTTCAAAAAAACTTCAGACACGCGTGCAAGTGCAAATATTTTGAGCGCATTACGTATGTTGGTAGGCAGATCTACTTTTGGACAGACATATTTTAATATTTTTTAGAGTAAGTTCATGCTATTTGTCGCATTTCATGTAGAGCCAAATAATTTGCATTTAATGATGTTTATTTTTGTGCTGTGACAAAGAGATAAAAAATACATATTTACATTATGCTCGTCTCATTCAAAAATGTTTTGGTTAATTCTGAATAGCAAATTTCGGTCAAGCCATAAATAATGTTGGATAAAATATGCTATCTCTGATAGGTTCAAGATGAATACATGATAATTTTGACGCTAAATGATGGGAAGCTAGCGGAGCCTGTTCAGCAGTCCTTATTGCTTCTTGTCGAAGACCAAAATGATAGTAAGATCTTTTTTAATAAATGCAATAGTAAGTATGTTAGATTTTAATAAGGTTTAAAGTATATTTTCATAACTTATATGATAAACAGACAGTCCAGTATTTCAGCCATACCAGTCAACCATAAAAGTTCCTGAAAATAGCCAAGTTCCTCAGGTATTAGCTAAGCTTACTGCTACAGACGCCGATGAAGGACCGTACGGGCAGGTAAGTTCAATCATTACGGCGGTGGTTCTTTTTGAAGTGATGGAATGCTCAATTTTCTAACTACGTCTCATTATCTAATTTATATCAAGGTAATTTACAAATTACAAGTGGAAGAAGGAGATGAAGACCTCTTTAGCCTGAGTACGATAAATGGCCAGGCCGTCTTGTCACTGATCAAGTCACTAGACTACGAGTCCAAATTTCTTCACCAGTTGCGTGTGATTGCGTACGACCGGGCTGAATCTGCTTCTCAGGTACATAAATTAAGTCTTAAAAACTAAAAACATGACTGCAACTCTACTTTAGAAAGGGGTTACTACGAGGAAAATCGCGTATATTTCACTCAAAAGATGTGTTCTGCATTTTTACGACTTTGGTGCATCGTCAGAGATAGTTTCCTTGATACACATATTTTGCAAAAAAATTGCAATGCTTGGGGCAATAGTGTACATTAATATTAATATGACTCACTTTCTGACCAAACAAGCGCAAGTATATTTCTTATGAAAAGGCGTAATGATAATCATAATAATCATTCATAATTCTAATGTTTATCGTCCTACTCCACTGGTCTCTGTACAAAAGTCTATTATTTTTTAGACTTTTTCGCATAAAAAAATAGTCTCGTGTTTTGACAGGGAGATGCTACAAGGGAGGAAAAAATTAACAGAAAGAGAGATGAGCACCTGTGAAAAATATGACACGTTTTGTAGACAGTAACGTTAATAAATGTCGTAAAAGAAAGCGTTGGATGGTGTCTAATGACACGCGCTTTTTATCTACAAACTTTTGTTGAAAAAAAGAAATGTACTTTTTTTTGTTAAATATTTTTATTGCTTTGCGTATGACATGATGACATAGATGGCCGCAAATGACCGATGAAAAAATATCTAAAAAGGCTGGTACAGCGTAGTAAAACAACTTTTTGTTAGCAACTCTCCGCCGAGATTTTGCATAAAAAACTTTGCAATGCATAATAAATGCCTCTGAATTTTTTAGATGAAAGAAAGAGAAATGATGTGATAAAATGATGAAGGGAGGTCCAATATGGGACGTGACTACTACTGTAAACATTTTTAAAAGACGATTTTCGCATCGTAAAAAAATGATATGAATGGATTTGCAAAGTTGATGATTATATGAAAAGACTAAAGTTGAAATTTATCTGGTCTTTTATTTGATTTTAATGAGTCCTCGTAAATAATTTTAGATTAACCAAGCTGTAGCTTCACTCGTAGTACAAGTGATTGATGTTGAAGATATGGGACCCAACTTTTTGGCTGTGCCTCCGGTCACAGCCATTCGGGAGGATGTTCCTATCAATACATTTGTCCTTCAAGGTGAATGAAAGGGGATAAACTCAATTTTTTTGTAGCTTACTTAATTCAAGTTAATAAAATTATGTTTTTCATTTAAATCTGTTTAGTGAAAGCCGTGGATGGAGATCGAGGTAATCCATGATGCAATTATGATTATGTATATGTAGGTTAGCTGCTTTAGAGATGATTGAAATTAATGAATCTTTGTAGGAATCAACAATCCCATTCACTACGATCTCATGAATGAAAAGGATTTGTTCGGGATAGATCCTCAATCTGGAATTGTGTTCACAAAAGCCAAACTTGACAGAGAGAGTGCAAAAGGTGGCTCATATATTCTTCATATTGTGGTAAGTTGCCAATAATTGTAATTAACATAAGGCGCCCACTTTTCAACAATCAAACCGCAAGCGAAAACCAAGATGGATGCTGACATAATTTACTAGTCATTCTCTTCGAACCAATATGACATTTTGCACTTTGCTCTATTGTACTGGACTTTTAAAAGTAAGTAGGTGTTTTATGGGAAATCAGTGACTTCTACGTTTTTAATATAAGCCAACAATTCAAAATTCAAGGAAACCCAATAAACCACAGAGTCGGCTTTCTCCTGACATAGGGAAACGTAGACCGCCCTTACTTAGGTAGACTTTCATACAAATTGCGTAGATCTGCGGCGAGCAGCATTAGCAAAAGAGTTACTCTTGAAAGGTAAACATGTACTTCACAGATTTGGTGAACCTGAATTATTCAACAAATAAAAGCAAAGGTATATTTTTCGAGTTGAAGCAAATTGCATTAGCAATGTATTGACTAGAAATTCTTTGAATTATTAACAACGTTTTGAAGCAAAGTTATAATAACTGTACGGTTTAGGATTAAAAGCAAAAGAGATTTTGAATTTTTTTCGCTCTCTCTCTCTCTCTATTTCAAAGAGATGAATGGCAAACATGTTTACATTTATTATTTATTTATTATTATTATTATAATATATTACAGAGTGCAAAAATTATTCATGCTCAGGTCGTCTTGTATGAACTCTGAATGACAGATGTAGGTGTACTCAAGCTTATACCTTCCTCCTTGATGATGCAAAAGTGGAATTTGTGTCGAGTGGTTTTGGGTTTTGATATGAAAGAAAGAATATGAGAGGAATTTTGCGAGGATTTAATGAGGATGCGGGAGATGAAAGCTCATTAAAGGAATTACAAATTTCATTTTTCATTATTCGCAGGCCACAGAGCAAAGTAAAGTGACGCCGAGACCTTCCGTCAAAACCACCGTTGTCGTGAGCCTCCTTGACGTGAACGATGAAAAGTAAAGAAATTTAGAAATCTATCTAAAGCTCTATTTTATCAGTGTCTTTGTCCGCATTCATAAGTAAGCTAGATTTTATTAAAAACGTAAGATCAGCGCTTCTACAATGGAACCTTATATGGTCAATTTAATTATGGGGTGACAAGCAACTTATGTCACAAGATGATAACATGCTTGAATTTTTTATCTGATTTATTAAATAATCTCTTGTATGAAAATGAGGGTAGTAGTAAACGCTATAAAGTTTTTTTCTAACCATTATGATTTCTGACGGGCGTGTGCACGGCTGCTTCATTTTGCTCCTTAACCGTTTTAATTTTGTCTAGACCCACTTTTAAGAGTGATTCTTATGAAGCGGAAATACCTGAGAATAGTCAGGAAGGCGTTCCCGTCACTTTTCTTGGTAACTCCATTCCTGAAGTTTACGATCATGATTTGGTAAGTTTGAACGTAGTCCCACGCATGAGTCGGTTTGTGGTTTACATAAGTACATCTTGAATTTCTTAAAAACCAAAGATGATATTATCAAAACTGTCAACAGACTTGATGAATATGAAAAATCATACGTTTGAAAATAGGGCCCAAACGGAACATTTAGATTAAGAACTGAAGGAGACGGAGGTGTGTTCGAAGTAACCCCAAATGAAACCATTAACCAAGTTACTTTCTTAATCAGAGTGAAGAATCCAGCTCGACTTGATTATGAGCGAATGAAAGGTAAATGAGTTTAGGAGAAAGAAAGCAAGAAAGTTTAAACTGATATTATCCCACTTCCAACATTGCCTATTCCTACTATTGACATTTTTTGTAGAAATCAAATTTAGCTTGGTGGCCGAAGAAGTTTCTGGAGAAGGATCTGCTCAGGTTCCGGTGTTGGTTCATCTGACAGATACCAATGACAACTTTCCTGGTAAGATTGAAATCTAATCTGTATTTTCTGAGACAGCTTACCAGAAAGACAATATGGTCCAATATCTTATGTGTCCTTTTGCTTGAAACCTGCAAGTCTTTTCCACGAATCCATTTAGTCCGCTTTAATGTAATTAGTTTGCCTGTGCTACTCTTTCGGTGCGTCTTGTGTAAATATGACCGATATGAAAGTATTAATGTACATAGATTCATCTGGTACCCTGAATGTCCGCAATATGTTTCGTAGCATAAGTTAACTAATTAAATTATGTTGGTTTGCTTGTGTAAATTACTTGGTTCCTAAAAGTTGCCAAACTAATTCCAAGAAATGTGAAGTAATTTCAATGAAAGTTTTCTCGAATGAACAAAACATATCTTTTAATTAACGTCTGTTTCGTTCGTATTAGCAAAGTAAATAACTTTTGTCCACAATGAAACCTTCTGCGAAGGAGAAGCATGAAGGTTCATTGCAAATGTTCATTTCAGTGTAAAGCAATTATGACGCAATTACAACAAAACAGTAATTAATTAAAGTTTTATATTTCTGTATTATCTCTTTTAAACAGAATTTGAAAAAGCAATCTACCAAGTTAATCTAAATGAGAACTCTACTCCCGGAACGACGGTGGTCCAGGTCAGGACGAGTTGCATAATTTTTCTCATAATTTAAATTAATTTTCTCAGCCGTGTGCCAACATGCGATTATTTTATTTGGGTTTTGTGAAGGTGAAAGCGGTAGATGTGGATTCGGGCGTATTTGGCTCGGAAGGGATACGTTACACGGGACTAACTGGCTCCATTGCTAATGAGTAAGAGGAATAATTACTTTTTATGGCTCTGACAACAAAAATACTGTTGAGTAATCCTATTATTAATAATTACCTAGACTTGATTACACAATACAACCACATCATTTGCTATATCTATATATTGCTTATCTATCAAAAGTAAAGCTAGAATTACCAAAATGCTCTGCCCAGAAATAATGGATTTTCTAGCCTACAATTCATTATTTTCATGAAATGTTGAGTGATTAATGCAGATATTATGTAAATACAAAATCAATAAACTAGTCATTAATTACATACAACGATATAGTATATTATTAGTGCATGTAAACATGTTTGAAGATATAGATCTCAAAATGAAAATCAAAAGAAAATGTATTAGATAATTATCAATAAATTTTAAACGATGGTTTTGAATGGCGCTACCCCACAGGTTGAGCTTGGATCCAGTGACGGGCACGATTACAGTAAAGCGAGGTAGCAATAACCGAACACTTCTTGATAGGGAACTCAGTCCGGTTTATTATCTAACAGTGGAAGCCCAAGACAATGGAGGAAGAGGAAACAGGTACGTAAAATGATGATGGTGTTAGCATGCTTATTACTCTATAGGAAAACCTTTTGCCATTGCATAATATCATACGTGTATATTTAACTAATTATAGTGATCTTGCAGTATAAGACCAAAGATATAAAATTTAAAATGTAAAAATATCAAACTATCCGTTTCTTTTGTTTGCAGGAATAGTGCACAAATCGTCATTTTTCTTCAAGATGAGAATGACAACGCGTAAGTAATATTCATACAATTCATACAAGCTTATTCATTGTTCATAAACCAGACAAAGTTCATACGCGAATGCTTAGAAAAAATATTGTGGCACTGTAATTTTTACCTTTGATTTACAACGCGAAATTATCATGAAATTTGTAAGTCGTTGGTCGTAAATCAATCGGTGTAGGTTGTAAACTTTTGATAATGAGTAGTTTTCATAATGTAATAAGTAAAACCGCTCTTTGTATCTGGTTTGGCAGACCGGCTTTTCTTCAATCTCGATACGAGGCTAGGATTTTGGAGAACGAGAATCAATTCTTGTCTCCTCTAAGATTTCAGGCAAGAGACGAGGATTTAAAAGGTAACTGCATTTTTTTCTAAGCTTAAATATAGACACGGCATCAAAAATTCCTTTTCGGATAGTTTTTGGCAAGTGCTTTGCAAAAAATTATAAATAAAAATGTGAGTACCTAGAGATTACTTTTGCTAATGCAATTACTTACCCGCTTTTTTGAAACAAAAATTATAGACACGAGTTTATAAAAAAAATCATATTTTCTATGTCCAAATTTCTTCTGCATGCGTGGATAAATCGACAAGACATGTTGAGTTTGTTTAGTAAAATATTTTCCTTTTTTTTCTCCCATGCAGAAACAGTAAACAGCGAGATACACTACTCGATAGTGGCTGGGAATGAGGAAAGATGGTTGGAGGTGGACAATCTCTCTGGTCGTGTCAAAGTGTCAAAACCCTTTGACTTTGAAAAGTTGCCAATATCTTCGAGATCAAACCCGCAGAGTAACGTAAAAATGCTAAACTTTACAGTCCGTGCAAACGATATGGGCCAACCCCAGCAATTTTCTTTGTCTTTGCTAACGTTGTTCGTGTTTGACGTAAACGACTGGAAACCTGTCTTCCCCAAGTTATACTACGGAAAAACAATTCGAGAGGACACGGCTGGTGGGACGCAAATAATGAAATTGGAGGCGAAGGACGATGATGGTTCAAGTCCTTTTAACAGGGTATTCTATCGAATCGAGCACGGAGCTCAAGACAAGTTTGTAATTGAGCCGGAAACAGGAATAGTTCGACTTGCCCCAGGTGCCGTGCTTGATTATAATATTAAGCCGTATCACATGCTAGAAGTCGTTGCTTTAGACGGAGGTGGAAAGCAAAGTGAAAAATCTTGTATGCTCAACATCACCATCAAAGACATCAACAACAAGCCTCCAAAGTTTGAGTTTAATGACTTACAAAGCCTGGGATCAACCAATGTCCAGTTGTTTTCTTCAGCTTCAATAGAGCCGCGTGGTGCAAGAGGTGGAAATTCAATGCCACTTTCAGGACTTAGTAATATCGGAGATGGGGGTATTTTTCATGCAAAAGTTTTGGAAAACTCTCCACCTGGCTATTTTATAATGCATATTAGAGCTTCAGATCCAGACTCCAATGCAGTTCTACGTTATTCCATTCAATTCAACATGTCTGAAGCTAGGGACGAGCGAGGGATCATTTTACGTGATGTAGACCTCAGAGAATATTTTAATTTAGATCCAATTGACGGTACTTTAAAAACTGGGGAGAAGGCTATTGACCGGGAAATGATGGAGAAGATCAAACTGTCTCTAGTAGTCGAGGATGTAGCATCATCCACAGGACCACAATTAGCTTACGCTGTTGTAGTGGTCCATGTACTAGATGTAAATGATAATGATCCAGTATTCCGATCGAATCCGTATTATGCCTCCATTCCGGAGAATACTGAGGAAGGAACTGCGGTTCTAACAGTGACAGCAGATGATGCAGATTTGAACCGTACCATTAGATACTCCCTTTTGCCTCCTAAGGATCATGGCAAGGACTTTCCTTTAGCTATTCATCCGGATACGGGGGTAATTGAAGTGACTGCGAAGATTGATCGTGAGTCTAGAGATTGGCTGAATTTCAGTGTAGTAGCGGAAGACGGAAGTATTCCGAGGAAACGACATGCTGTCGTATCTGTCATTCTCAAAATTGGAGATACCAATGACAATAATGTAAGAGCTTGTTCTCATTTCTCTTTAAATGGTATTAGCAAACAAAAAACATTTGCTCTACCTCTCTGTCTTTACATTTCAAAAAAGGTAAACTCGTGCAATAACATTAAAGAAATTTGAATTTACAAATAGTAAACACGTCCTAAATATATTTTCTACCGAAACTTTTTTAAATGTTTCCTTTTACGTCAGAAACTCGCTGAATTAAATGCATTTAAAACGTAGTTTGTCATTTGTGCGTCGTAGCTTTCAGTGCTTTCACTACTTTCTCTCGTGTTTACACTCGCAAAGAATGGAAAAACAAGTTAGCGCAACAAAAGCACGTCTCTCATTCATACATGTTTGATGTTTCCATACTGCAATTTCCTGTTTTCTACATATCGCTAGCGAGAAGCAAAAAAAAGTCTCCAGGGGCATGTTACAAATGGTGGCATGAGTGTCAGTCAGATTCATCAAAGACTTTTTGCAAATTTTCTCTCTCTTTCTCTTTCTTTCGGTTCAGTACTTTCCCCTTAACACCATACCACTTTTAGAGAATGTCGTTTGTTGTGATGTAAATATGTGCTGGAATGCCCATGTGTACTACACATGGATTGCTTTGTAATAAATAGGATTATTATGACGAACTTCCTGTTTTCTATTTATATAAATGAAAGAATGAAACTAGCCAGGATGAGGATGACGAATGACGATAGCGATGGGGCATATTATGATTATAATAATTTTGGCAATATGTTGAAACGAGTTTGAGTTGTCGTTTTATTCAAGAACAATCACATCATCATGGTTCTGATTAAGATTTAGTTAAGCGTAGAGTGGAGTGACCTGATATATAGTTTAATGCTCTTTGCAGTAGTTGGCTCGTTAGATGAGTCAAAGAATGAGGAACGTGGGATTAGTAAATATGAAGGAAAAATTGAAAATAAATCAAAGCCTTGAAGAGACTGCAGCGATGTGTGATGAGATTGTTTCATATTTTATGCTTCCGTTTCGTAGAAAAGGCTCAAGCTTCCATGTGAAAGACATGCTTCGACAACAAAAGGAGAGAGGAATTAAGCGTTGATGTTTTTGACGCTTAAGCTAGAGCAGGATGACTTTGTTTGCTTTTCAGACTGTATGCTCTTCTTTGAAGTATTAAATCGTTTCGTATTTCTTATATCGAAAACAGCCTATATTTATCGACAACATTACCAGCATCCACGTGGAAGAAGACGCTCCCGTGGGCACAATAATAGGCCAGGTCAGAGCAAAGGATTTGGATTCTGAAGCTTTTGGCAAAATCACTTATCTACTGGACCGAAAATCCTCAAATGGCAAGTTCAAAGTGGATCCGGAATCAGGACAGATACAAGTTGCTGAGCCGCTAGACAGAGAAGAGCAATCAAGCTATCCTTTAGTAATCCAAGCCTTTGATAACTTTCGCTATGGGTATGCCACTGGAGAAAGCCGAAACGCTTATAAAGTAAGTATTAAAAAAATAAGCGTATTTCATTTTATTTATTTGATGATGGGGCTACTTGAGTTAAACGTGCTAATGCATTTATGACTCTACAGCAAATTACAGTGAACATCCTGGATACAAATGATCAAGCACCCAAGTTCCTAGTTGAGGATGAGTCCAAAAAAGGAGATGATCCAGATTCATGTAATTCAGTCACGGAATTCCATGAGGACGTCATCATGACTATTAGAGCTAAAGACGGTACGCCAGTAAAAAACCACGACTCTCATCATTCTTTTCTCTAGAGAGAAAAAAATCTTATCTTTATTACAATATTTTAAACAATGAACCTCCTCCCATAAAACATCTTTTCTAGTTTTTACATGCCCTAAAAATGAATTATGGACTCGTTTAAAAAAGGAGCTATTTTACAGAATTCCATTTACTCAAATTCATACAAAGATTTAGGAATGCATGTATACATTTCTTTTATACTCTCCGCATTATTAAGCATGCCTATAGTTTTTATTTAAAGAAAGGATTTTTTTTGTCGCGACGCAATTTCCTCCTGCCAAGGATGAACACACGAGTCCATACATGCATGCAAACGATTTCCAGTTGAAAACATTTTGCGACAACTTCCACTTCCAAGAGCAGACAACTTACATTCGCCAAGAAAGAAATGAGTTTTTAAAGCTTTTACTGTAAGAATGAACCTCTTGGAGTGAACTAGTCTCAATAAAGCAATTCAGGCGCAGGAAGCAATTTATCTCTTACTTCGATACAGTTTTACACACAACGCTTTTAACTACTTCCACTATATGGATGAGTAGGGAAACTGTTTTATTGAAATGCACCTTGAGTAACTTTGCGACATTTTCTCCTTGTATCTAACTGAAAAAACTGGTACTGTGTGTTCTTGATATCATACCATATGTCCTTGTTTTCACCCTACCCTTTTGCACAGATTTTCACCAACCTTCCTTTCTCCATCAAACAATGATACCCTTGTCTAAAATCCCATTATTTTCACAAGAGTAATATGTTTTGTACTTTTCTATTTCATGCTTTCTTTAGGAGATGATGAGAGCACTCCAAACGGTCGGATTTCGTTCAAGATAAAATCAGGGAATGAGCTCGGTTTGTTTAAGCTAGAACAAGGGAAAAACTTTGCCAAGGTTGTGCCGGCGCGTTCACTTAAAGGATTTTATGGAAACTATTCCCTCGTAGTTGATGCGATGGATGGGGGCAATCCACCAAATGTCGCCACCAAACAGTTCAAAATTTGTATTCTGGGTGAGCTCTTCACAAATACTGTAATCTACATATTAATACATTTTCGACTTGAGTCAATAGAATTCAAAGCGAAAACTATGCAGACGCTCCATATTGGTTTTATCTTTTATCAAATGAAATTCAAATGAATTGATTAATACTGATGAGGAAGCGTCTGTAAAAATTCTTGTAAAAAAAGTCTAATGCGATATATTATTTGCTTTACAGATTTCAACGATCAGAAGGTAACAGATTTCTCTTCCTGTATTAGCAATAACAATAACGCTGTTTCTCCGAAACTTTATTTCCTATCTTAACTTCCGTGGGAAATTTTGTCTGGCGAAGCTTAAAACTGACCGCCGTTCTTTAGAACCCACGCCTTTACTATTATATCATCATTGTTTAACTAAAAAAAATAACTTCTAAAGGATAAGCACCGTTTCCTAATATTTGCTGTTTTTCTTTTGCAGCCCGTCTTCATAAATCCTTCTCAAAACTATACCATTCGAGTTCCAGAGGTAAGTCCTTGAAAGAAAGTATAATGATAAACCTACGCAATCTATTTTCTACTCAACTCCACTTGACAAAAGCAATTTTTCCTCTTGTTTTTGTTTGCCTAAGCTCATCATTAGAAGTAAAAGTAGTAGTTGGAAACTTTTCGAGAGAGCAATCCATGTATTACAAAACTATTTACTTGGGAGGAAAATGGCATTTCATAAGCTTAAAGAGAATCGCCTGCTCAGAAAAAAGTTATACTTTAGTCGAGTCGAGAAATTTGTATCTTGTTTTGGAGTTGTTTACGTTTGTTCAAGCGCTTAATATAACCAAAGCCCTTGTTTTGTTCTAATTTGTCTCTTTTGTCAAAACTTTCTTCCTAGAATGCAACTGTTGGTTCAACGATTCTCCAGGTATGGAATAAAACCAATTTCTGAGTATATCATAATAATCTGGAGTGTCCGAAATGATAATAATCTAGGACTTTTGTTGACTAGGTACGGGCAGTAGACTCAGATGTGGGCTTAAATGGAGTGGTTCGTTATAAGTTCCGACAAGAGTTCTCTAGACACTGGGAAACATTTAATATTGATGGGACAACTGGGGTAATAACGTTGGCTCAGCCATTGGATCGGGAAAAACAAAAGATTTACCATGTGAGTTTCATCTTACAAAAGAATGAACTTTGGATAAAGTTCATAAAAACATGTAGATGATGATGATGCTTTCCCAAAAAAACATATAGAGATGTGAACAATATGCTGGAAAAAAATTGAGATCAATAAAATTAAGCCTTTCAGTTTAAAGTTTTTATACTTTATGTTAATCTCTTCTGGAGTGGAACCCCACTGGAGAGAATACAATTATAAGTTTTTAAATTGAGGAAGTTTCCCATTATTTCCCATTATCGTTTTTTCCTCAAAGCTCTTCCTCCTATTATTCAATTGTTGCGTATGAAATTGACAAAGGAAATGGAAATAATGAAGCAGCACAATAACCCCTTATTATTAAAAAGTTTTTCTATAGTCAAAATTCTTTGAGGTTTCTTTACTTCTTCTTTTGATGGAAAGAAACAATGCGAGAAAAAGAGATTCCCTCATTTTCTATACTAATTCGGTATGATGATAACTTTCCCAATTTTCATTTTTCCCGCTTTAGTTACGGGTCGAAGGATACGATCTAGGATCTCCGCCTTTATCTTCCGAGCTGGATTTAACTATTTTGGTGAAAAATATAGATGACTATAAACCTGCCTTTACTCAGTCAGAGTTTGTAACTCAACTCACAGGTGTGAACTTAAAATTGCGATAACTATAACTCCTAAATTATTTTTAGTGTAGAAAAGGTGTCCACGTTTACGACCACTGTTTATAAATTTGTCCATACTTGAGTTCAAATGACATTTTTTCCAAGCTACTTAAACTCTTTTAAACTGAAGCATTATTTTTTGTAAGGATTTTTGACTCAACCCAAGCGTAACTTTTTGGAGAGAGTTTGAAAAGAAAGTTGAGTTCCTTTAAGCGGAAAACGAAACTTTCCTTTCGATTTCCCATTTTCTGGGAAAAGTGTAAAAGTTTCTTATGCCAAGTAGAACGTTGACAAACTCTTGTTGAAAGTTTCCAAGTGTAGCACTTATCCTTTAACTACTTTTCAATTTGAATGTGTTTGTGTGCGAATGTACTTAAACTCGTATAACATTTATTAATATCGCGAACAACTTGTTATATATGTTTGTAGAAAACCTGGCTCCTGGAAAGGAGCGGATTCAACTTCCTGCAACAGTGGATAGGGACGATGAGGACGAAGAGGAGAAAAATACGTCTCAAGTGTGCTACTTTATACTTCCTGATGCTAGCAACAACTCGCACAGATTCTTTCACGTGGATGCCGTTAATCATATCTTGTCAGCCAAGGTGAAGCTGGACCGTGAGAAGCAGAACAATCACACAATTCTCATTCTAGCAACGGAGGACTGTCACACTGACCCAGCCAAAATTGACATTTCTAAAGTGGAGGACACGTCATTGCTACTCGTCGTAATTAATGTTGCAGACGTCAATGATAATCCGTGAGAATTTTACACTTACAATCATATAAGTATATTTTTCTGGAGGACAAACTTTACGAATCTTTGTTAATATTTTGACAGACATAATGACATAACATGAGTTTTCCATTACTTTTCTGATGCAATATGTTTTTTTTCTATTGCTTTTGAATAGACCTCGCTTCGTAAAGAAAATTTTTACTGGAGGAGTTTCAACAAGTAATAACTTTGCTGAGGAGTTTATGCGAGTGTACGCTACTGACAGTGACAGCGAGAAGAATGCCCAATTGAGATATTTTATCATTCACCCAATAACAATGTCCTTATCAGAAGGTTTAAGCCATTTAATTAACAACGACAACCCTCTCTTCAGCATAGATGGGAAAACTGGCGCAATCAGTTTGGCATTTGATCCTCAACCTGATATGAAGGGTCACTTTGTCATTAATGTAGGAGTGAATGACACTGGAGGCTTAACAGATCGGGCGAAAGCTCTAGTTTACCTACTTCGAGATGATCAGAAGGTGAAGATTGTAGTGCGAATGAGTCCTGTAGAGGTTCGCAAACAAGGAGATGTATTCACAAGGACACTTGCCAACGTCACAGGACTCATTGTGAACATGGATGAGAATTTCAAGTACCACGAGAACAAGGATGGCTCCGTGGACAAGACCAAAACGGATTTTTACATTCACCTTGTTCACCCTCAACAGAATGCTGTGCTGGAAGTTGAAGAAGTCCTTAAACTAATCGATTTGAACATTGAAGAGTTGGATGAGCTCTTTAAGGACTTTAACGTTTTGGACACTCAAGGATCATCTTATGTGATCGCGGCAAACAAATCGCTGGATGACACGAAATCCTTATTTTTAGTTTATGCTACAGGCTCAGCTCTTTTCCTAGCTTTACTACTTCTCGTCGTCATATCTCTTTGTTTTGCTCAACGGGCTAAATATCAGAGGCAGTTGAAGGCAGCCACGGCAAATGCATACGGTACGAGTAACAAAGATATCAATAATAATTGTAGTGAAGCCTCCATCTTTTCTTCTCGCTCTTCTGCTGTTGGTACATCACCAAGGAGCATTCTTAAAAAGAGAAAGTCAGGATGTTGCAATTATCATCAACCATACAACCACTCTCTTCGCTACCCTACTAACCGTAACAATAGTTGTGCCTCTTCTGTCATTCTATTTGAACCCGCTGAAATTTCCGTGCCTGAGTCATCCGACTCGTAGAAGAAAAGCGATACATTTTGATGTCTCATTTACTTTATGTCTCATGTTACCCCGTGTCATCTCTCTTTTGGCTTCCTTTATTAGTGTAAACTAGTTTTTTTATTCTAATATTTTTAATCAGTTTTGCTTTTTCATTTCACTGAGATGCGGTTTTGTGCTTATTTACTTAAACATCGAATGTTGTTAGAACATGCTAAATCAGACAAAATGTGCTGATTCACTTTTATCCTAATTTTTTTTCATGAATGTTCCTCATGAAATATGACTTTGTCTCGTACACATTCCTCCCTTTGCCAATGTATCTTTTAATGAAAATTTGTCGATGCATGCATGCGGCAAAAAGGGAAAAGTTGTTGTTGCCAAAAACTTTTTTCCTCCATTTTTCTGGCTGGGTCAATATTTTGGGCTCATTGAATTTGACTCTTTGAAAACAAAATACTATTGATGATCTAAATTTTCAATATCGTTGCAAAAAATAGCACAGCTTTTTATGCTCATCTTGCCAGCCTGAAGTAATGAAATAAATCCCGCAAGATACGCTTCATCTTTAAATGCTTGTATATGTCTGTTTAGCATGAATTTGTTCTATTTGACCCTGTAATTTATCATATCTAACTTACATATTTTCCTTTACCAAGAATCGCTTTATCTGCTTTTCACTTAAGAAATTAAAAATAAACTCAAATGCGGGATACACTTTGATCTGAGTTTCCCAAATTAAATGATCTTCGTTGGAAATGA
This sequence comes from Lepidocyrtinus dapeste, assembly GCA_036850885.1. Lineage (NCBI taxonomy): Eukaryota > Metazoa > Arthropoda > Collembola > Entomobryomorpha > Entomobryidae > Lepidocyrtinus > Lepidocyrtinus dapeste. Next base: position 21,160 of record JAANSQ010000197.1, read on the forward strand.
TAGCTGTGTACCTAATGATGTCTTGTTTGTTTATGCTTTTCACTTTTGGATGTACAGGCTCAAGCTCCACAATTTTACCAAGGTCAGGGAACGTACCCAATACAAACTTGATGAGCAACGAAGGATCAAATCCAATTTGGATGCAAGCCTATCATAACACTTGGTGCAAAGACGATTCCCTCAGGTAAAGATCATGATGATGATGATGCTGTTTCCTTGTAAAATATTTTTACTAAACGTGCATGAAATCTCGTACTAACACTTCGTTTTTGCTAAAGACGATGACGTTTTTAATTAAAATGATATATAGCATATTTTGTTTCTCTTTCTCATAAAAAAGCACTCAAGTGGGAAACTAACATTCCTCCTACATCCTACACGCCACGTTAACAAATCAAGGTTTGCCATGTAATGGCATTATGTAAATAAATCATTAAGAACCTCCGCTTCTTTGAATAGGATTAATGGTTTCTTTTCGTGGTGGCTTTTTACTACACTTTCATGGTTTGGTTATTTGTACGCACCTCTTTAGACTCTTTCTCGCTTTTACACTTTTTCTGTAGCTGTACATATGTATAAAACGTAAAACATAATTTATTTTGATGATTTGGTTGGGTAATTTTTCATAGGGAATCCGTAACCGCGGCTTCAACTAGCGCGGCAACGACATCCGCCGTTAAAGCTACTTCCACAACTGCTTCCAGTTTTAGTGGTAGTACAGCAAAAGCTAGCTCAAGCACCAATAAAGTCAATAACAATGAGGGTAGTGTTGTTCTTGTGATAAGAGCGTCAAAGTAGCTTCATTTTTTTGGTGCGAAAGCAGCTCAAATATGTAGGAGCTAATTTTTTTTCGTGCACGTGAAAAGAAAGTTGAAAGATCACGTATGTTACTTTTTTATTTGCTTGTACATCTCGAGGGAAGACATGCAAACAATTCGTGATCCTTTTTGGAATAGGCAGGAATGTATCTAATGTATCTCTCTGTATATTTATAATTCAAAGTGGGGAAAATAGACTTAGGTTCGTGGAATAGTCAGCTTCCTGGGGTTGTATGAGTTGATGGGATATGTAAGAGGTTTGAGTTGAAGTGAAAGCAGAAAATTGATTATTTTGCTAGTAGCAAAACTGAATACCCGCACGGTTTATGTATTTTTAGCCGCCTATAGTTTAATTATTTTTGGGTAAAAAGTGTCTATATGGCTTAACGTGTTTATTTGTATAGAAAAATTGCTTTTTTGTAAATAAAACTCGTGTACACGTGCATACTTAAGCTCAACTAGTTGAAAAGCATATAGTGAAGAGGGATTCAAGGCTAAGCATCTCAAGTTTGAGACATCAAATTGCAATTTATTTTTTAAAAAAATATGATTTTCCAGTGATAACTCGGCAGAATCTAGAGACTCCTTGGATGAACATGCAATCGCTACGACTGCTACGGAATCAGCCTCACCTCCCTCCTCTCACATGAGAAGCTTCGGAGGGTCTGATATTTCACGGAGGAACGACCTCAATCGAACCTATCATCGTAATTTGATTTATTCCAATAGCCGTATTGATCAACAGCAGCAAAGTGCCCCGTGCCTCATTCTCAAGAAGCATCTTGAGACGACTGAACTGTAAATAAATGAAGATAGGTAAAAATACATTGTAGAATAATAAGTTTCAGTATAGTTCTGGGTTCATCACTGTAAGTTGTGATAGAAAATGAAAGCATCAGGGGAAAAAACTCAAAATCTTGTAGGTAACATGTAAAAAAGTTTAGTAAAAGTAGGTTATCAAGTGCGCTTACATTTTACTGCAAGTATCAACTACAGTTTCATTTACGCCATGCCATTTCATATTCCATCCACATGTTATGCAGGTTTATGGTATCAAGCTGTATTATGATAAATTGCAATTTGTTCTAAAGAACGGTAGGATTTCTTGTAGAATTTTGCATTTTCAACATACTCAAGTATTTGAAAGTTTCATGCTCCATATAATGTATACATACTAGTATTTTGGTAGTGTTATGATAAATTGCCATGTTATTATTAGTTCTATATCAGTAGTAGCTCAGTAATCACATTCTGGGGAACTCGTGTGCGAAAATGTAAGACAAAACTGGATTTATCTCACGAAGGTACAGTACAACAAAAATGTTCCCAGCTGAAAATAGAATATTGGGGATATTTTTGGCTGCGCAGGTTCCTAATTTAGATAAAGTGGGAAAATAAAAATTCCTGCCTTTGTCAATCAATGTATGGGAAAGATACGAATATTCCATATGCTTTCGTCAATCGAAGTAAAATTTTTGTATGGTTAAAGTATGTAAATACTACCTCTGTTGTTTGGCTATATTTAAGCAATGTACAATAGTAATGACGAATTCATGTAACTAGACATACTTTTATACAAAGTCATTATATAGAACAGGAGTTTTTTCTATTTGACGCGAGGTTCAGATATAGTCCAATTTTGTAATATAATAATGACGTAATTATAATTAAGTATTTTCAAGCCAATAGTAGTTACAAACACCATTAAATATTTAGTGGGGAAAGTCGGCCAACACTGGATTTGGCTTTGTTCTGGATGGACATAAAATAGAATGGACAAGAGTTGTGAAAAGTATTAATATTTAATAGAGTTTCATCTTACCCCATATTCCCAAATAATAATTGCCATACTTAAAGTCGTAGTTTATTTTTAGGAACTGAACATAGTGATATAATAAGTATAATTTTTCAATTGAAGGTTTTAACATGCAATAATCAGCTCTGAATTGAACCAATTATTTAATCCTGTGGTTTTTGTTTTGCCTTTTGTAGTATTGTAATAATGTATCCTTGAAGAAAGCATTAATTACGTCAATATCGCGACGGAATAAAGTCCAATATGATGAACGGATATTATGCGGTCATTGAATTTTTCATTTTATTTCACACTGCACTGCAGACAAACGCTTCACCTTGAGTTTTGTGCAACGTCAAAGAAGCCGTTAAACACACCGGATGGGCAAATACATAACACGATTTTCTGTCTTTGCCAGGTAAAAATCACTTTTGCCTACGTACCTTGCAGGAGTTCCAAACCGATTTGGTCAGTAACGCAAACCATATTTTCCTATAGTTGTTCAATGCATCATTCATTCTAGGTAAATGCTAAATTCATAAATTGCAAATCTAGGAAGAGTTTGGTCCCAACATATCGCGTGCTAGCATACACTTTCCTAGAAAACGAGCTTCGTTGGGAGAAAGTTCTGATTTTGTGATAATAGAAATCAGATGCCTACACACAAAAGTATAGCAAGTTGAATTCTCTGAAACATTGCAAATTCCTGTAAGCTTTCATGTGTCTAGCGCTCACTTGCATGATTCATTTACAAATTCCCAGGATCTCTTTCCAAGTTTGCCAATTTTTATAAGAGCAAATATCTAGGTATCTGTTGCCAATTTTCCTAGAACAAATAAACCCGAAAGTAGAGCACTTTTGCAGTAATTTAAAATTAATTATTACATGTTCCAAGTAATCCCATGTATTCAGGACAGATAGCATCTTCTTGAGACGCCACGGCAACGCCAAGGGCTTTCACCGAACCGCAAAATCTTATAATTGCTATGTGCAATGTACAAGTAGCCCAATTTCAAGCGGATGCATCCCTCATGAAAAACAAATTCTCCAGGAGTAAGTTATGTAGAAATACTTAGACAATGCTCCAGTTCCTAACCGACTGATTGTGCCACTTTCCTATTTTCTAATTTGTTTTTTGGCCGTCCGTGTCTTAGCACGATAACTCTTGAACGATAAACCCGTTTGGGCTGAAATTTGGTGAGATGATAGGAAAGGGATAGAGAAAGGTTAGGATTGTATTTGGGCAAAATCGGTTGATACGTTTTGGAGTAATTCAAATTTTTGTTCAAGATCTCAACAAAACTTAAAAATGTTTAGGGTGATAAGTTTTGAAAGAAATAATCGATTGCTTTTAAACTTCACACATCTATTCTAGCCGTATTAAGAAAAGTGGGAAATGAATTTAAGCCAATTTAGTTGATAACTTTCAGGGATACTTAATGTATGGGACATACACAGTCGAAGTCGACTTCCTGAGCGATAACTTCAGACAGACATAACAGATTCAGCTTAAACTTCGTATATCAATTCTAACTATACTGAGAAAGAAACATAATTAATTTAAGCAAAATTGATCGTTCAGGTTCGGGTTCGGAGATATTCTACCGTTTAGTAGCACATTGACGGAATTCACTCTCCAAGCAATAACTTTTGATAGAAATAACCGATAGGGCTTAAACTTTGTGTATCAATCGAAAGGGTCCTCAGAAAGAAGCAGAATGAATTTGAGCAAAATTTGTGGATACGATTTAGACATATGCAATGATTTTTGCTACAAAAGTAACATTTCAAGAGATATCTTAGTACATCAGATAGCCAGATAGTGCAAATAAGAACGTTAGGATGATATTAAACTTATTCCAGCCATGCTGTGGAAAATATTTACCATCAGTCTCTCTTACGTAGCATTCGAAGTTTTGTTTTTGTCCCCGATTCTACATTCGTGAATATTTATGCGTTTGCGTTCAAAAAGTTGATAGTGGCTTATTTGAATTTCCTGGAGAAAGAAAAAAGACAAGCTTTCTCTAATAATGATATACATTTCGTTTTGTACCAAGAAAATAGCAAAATATATTGCTTTACCGCAATCCAAACATTACGGATTATTACAAATAGTTACGGAAATGTTATTTTATCGCGGAGAAAGTTCCAGGGAAAATAATCCTAAAGTCATCAAAGCCCATCACGTCGCACAGCACTTCAAATAGTACTTATGGGGTTAATGACAGCCACATCCTCACAAATTGGAAAAATATTGCGATCACAAAATTCAATTGAAATCAGACGTCATCAAACAAAGGTATTGTTTCATTAGTCCCGTTTTTCGGTACTTGGTACGAATTATCCTTACCCCACGCGAATTCCAGGACAAAAGTGTTTCCCTAGCTTATTGTAAAAAAATACATAATGTTTAGAGATAACAATGCAACGTAGTTTTAGGAATTGCCCTATTGTTTTCGATTTGAATTATTTTCTGATAACCCCCTGAGGTGAGCATATGCTGCAGCACTAAAGCGGTAATGATACTATTCAAAATTCACCGGAATAGATATTTCGCCAATTTATGCACTACCAAATGATTCAGGGATTCTTTTGAAATCATGAAAATATTTATGACTTTGTTCAGTGAACTATAGTACATAATGCATACTATTACATTAAAATGCTTGTCATACTGAAGAATAAGCAGAAAATAAAATTCTCATTGTTCACAAAAGCGGGAAGAGAAAATTTCCAGAGAAAATAAGTATATTCAGCAACGGGAGCCCGGCTAGTGAGAGCGAGAGAATGTGCGAAAACATTTGCTATTCAGAATTTTCAGTTAGTGAACTGACTACGACAGTATGAAAGAGGATAGTCGGAGGAATGCTTAACCAAAACAAGCCTCCCACTTCCCACCAGAATAGACTAACAAACAAAACTCCAGCAGAAATAATAAACTATGCTCCATACACCATAAAACTCCATAGACTAACGATAATATTACGTATTAATATGAAGAAGCCCATTTCTCCGCGGCTGACAAAGAATTTGTTTTGATACTATCCAGCATATTTTTTGCTCGTACTACGTTTTCGCATAGAAAAAGAGTTGGGACTCTAAGAGAAAACTAGGAACGAAACTTGTGGGAGCAAAGTCGACCCTTTTGTTGCACTTTCCCATAACAGTTTCATTCTGTTCCAGAGAGTACGCAAAAGTTTATGCATTTATTTTTTGTTTGTTTATGTTTACGATACTACGCTCCACTGCGAATTTGCTAAATATAGCACTTCCATAACGCGTGTGCTCCAAATGTGTGAATAAAACACGGAACTTTTATTCTCCTTCCATTTTTTATTTCCTGTGTCTGTACCCACTTCCACGACTTTCAAGATAACGATATTGTTATTTTGGGAGGAATATACCTTTTCTGCGTGGAAATAAGTACGTTTAAAGATGAATTCTCCTTATGTGAAAGTGGAGCGGTAGCGAATTCAATAAAATGAAAATGGCACTTTTGCGGATAGAATAATGCTTCTTCCAGGAAAGAAATATTTTTCATTCCCACGCGCCGCTTTTGCTTCCCAAGAAAAATGAAAACGGTAGACTACAAAGTACATATGAACCCAAAAATATATTTCATTCTTTATTATAGACTTTTTTACGAAACGGTCAAAGTAATAAATCCAAGCTAAGAACTGGGCTCACGCAAACGCGGTCATTTATAGTAGATAACGTAGCCTCACCATTATTTTCAATATCATTAGAAAATGAAGACCTGGATGGGGTATAAAATTTTCGCAAAAAAGCTGATTTCTCTAACATTGTTACACGGGAAGCTCGTCTGGTTCCGTTCTCATCAACTACCATTGCTGATGACGCAATCTCTGTATCCTTTTCATGCTCCTTTAACTGGATTTCCGCCTTGTTTTCCAGAAGAAAATCTGAAATGAATTAGATTTTTAAAAAGCTCTTTAAGTGCTTTTCGTTACACTTTACAGCTCTTTTGTTTCAGGTCAAAGCCTCAATCTTTCCCGACAAAGCCGTCTTTTTGAAAACAGAGAAAAGGGATATAACGGCTTCCCCGTCTTAAAGAAACCGGAAGGAGATACGCTTGAAAATCCAATTTGGTTCGTCGTTTGAGAATAAATAAAGTCTTTTGAATCTTTTCAATTCTTCTTAGTAGAATGCAATCCAATTAAGAAATCGAGCACCTTAAATTTAAACAAGCCTTAATGCTCCCATAATTTTCTCTTTGAATTCTATTTTTAAATTCAATGAATTTTGTTTTTTTTGTACCTAGTCTACGAACTTTACTTACCAGCAATATTAAATAGCATAGCATGTTGGAAAACGCCAATCAAACTATAGAACGTTGCATTTAGCCCATTTCTTTCCTTCCAGACTTGTAAGGAATGATAAATAATTTGATCCCAGTTTAGCATTTCTTTTTCTAGAAATTCATTTTCCCCATCTTGTGTTTTAGAAGTGCTGGATGTAGGTGCATCATCTAACACAACCAATATGTCTTCCTTGCATTTCTCATTCATTCCATTTCTTAAACTCGTTTTCCCTTCCACGGGCATATTAATTCTTCTCACTTCTCCAGCTTCTTCTTCTCTCTGATGATTTTCAGAGGAAAGTCGATGATGAAAAAGAAGCTCTTTGATGGATAGAACATCTGTGCTCAGTAAGCCATTCATGCTCCTCAAAACTCTTTCCCAAGACGAAGCAGTGAGGTTTTCTCGGCAAGTTTTTTTATGATTCCGGGAGAGGATTAGATTACGTGCGGTTTTGAGACAGCCGTTAGACACTGGAAGAAAGAGGTAAACAAGAGATGATTATGAATTCGTAGTATCATCAAAATCTTTTTTAATATACACGTGTAGCAATCATGCTTAACCAATGAGGTTTCTTAGATGTAAAGGGTGAGGGTTAAGTTTAACACGCTCCCTAAAAAATCTAATTTAGCTCAGGACTAAATCATGAGGGTTTGAGTGGGTTTGCTTGGTTAGGTTAGGTTTGGTTAAGTTAGGTTAGGCCAGTTTAGGGTCGTAGCTCTCGCCTTGGACAAAAGGTCCTGGGTAAAGTCGTTTGACGTTGAATCGTCGTTGATCCAAATTGATACGAAATTTTTGTCGTCTTTCTTCTTCGTTTTTGTAGCAAAGGTACATGAACTTGTACACATTCCTGTATTTAGGGTCGAAGATGCTCTTCACTTGAAGCTTCAGGTCACCCCAAGCGCGTTTTACCTTGTTGGTGTGGATGCTGCAATCGTTCGGATCAACGAAGTGGGCGGAGTGAGTGATGGTCATGTGGCGATATCCTAAGTTTCTGATTTAGGCATCGTAGACTGCTAAATAATGGTTCCCTTGGCTATTCTTTGACGGATGATGGGGTAGAGGGTCGTTTTGGTCCTGGTCGACCGGCCTGTCGGTTGGTTTCTCGGCACACGCCAGCTAAAATCCAAATACTTTCAGATTTAAGGTGGCCGCCAAAGTACTTAGATGGGTCTCATAAATTTCGACGTAAAGGCTGCAACGCCTTTTGTCGTCCTTACTGCGCAGACCTGACGGCATAAGCCATAAAAATCAATGGCGGTTGGCTTGGACACATCACATCCAATCCATTGATCAGGATCATTGACAAAACCAGTTGACCATGAGGCGCAGGGATTGGATCGGGGTTAGGTGGCTTCTGTGAAACCATGTTCCACTGGTGACGTCCCTAAGCCTTTTACACTTCTTTTTGGGACGCTGCCAAACTCGTGGGATGAATCCAGTGTCTTCAATTTATCGGCGAACGAGACGCATCTGCGTGTTGAATCTACTACATTTTTCAGCTTTGGCAGGATTGAATTGAATTGGGCCGGTGTAAAAAGCAAAAGAAATGGCCGTAACCTTCTCAAAGAATGGTCTAACTCTAAATCCTCTAGATTCTAGGATCACTTCAACTTGCACCCTTGGTTAGGCGAGGCATCGTTGCTAAAGTTGAGCAACAAGCAATTGACGAGTGGTGGTCTTATCGCTGATTTCTGCCTCCTTTTATTTCCCGTCGCAGGGGGGTGTGGACTTACATCACAAATAAGTGGCATCAACTCAACCACTCTCAACTCAATTCCTCAACTCAACGAAATAAAAACGTTGGGTTGAAAAATCAGTCGCTGAGTTTGGGATGGGTTTATCAAGTACGCTTGCACTCACCTACATTCTAATGAGCGAATCCCGACCAAAATATTTTTAGGGGGGTTCAAATTTAACCCTGACCCGATGTAGAGTATAAGATTAGATTCATCTTCTTTGAATTTATTTAATCAAATGAAATCAGGTAAAGTTTGATAAAAAAAAGTCTTCTTCAAGGACATTACTTACTATAAAAATCCTTGAAATTGATTACATCTTTATTGACTTTACTCAACTGTTGCTGTTGTACTATTTCTGGTTTAAAGTCATTTTCTGAAGCTGGTTTTGTAAAATCTTTGCTATCTCCATTTTCAAGCAGTCCTACCTGGGATTGACTTGAATTTTGCTTTTGACTCCTGCCATAATAAAAATCCTGATGCTGATAGCTCAAACTGCTTTCTCCAGGTACAAGAACATTTTGATTAAATCCCAACTCCGTCATTTTGTCCTTGCTGTAATCCTCCTCTTCATTTGTTGTGCTATGTTGTCGAGGTAAAGCTTTCGTTGCTTCAATAACTTCCCGAAATCCTTTCACTCCCAGCACAGTATGCGATGTAAGTCCTTTGCCATGTGGATTGCCTTGTCTTCTTACTCTCTGGGAGAGAAACTTCAAAGAAAGCTTACGAATTGTGTCGGATTGTGGATCTGATTCGTGTAAATATTCCAAAAGTATTTTTAATGCCTCTTCGTCTCTAAAAAATGCCAAAATTAAAGTAAATGTATTCCTTTGATGAAAACCAGTTTTATTACTATAAACAGCAGTCGCAATTTTACAAATATTACAAAGAGCAAAAAGCTTTAAGAAAAGTTCAAATTATGCTTCATATTAGCTTTTACTAGAATGTTCCTGGACGGGTATCCCCATAGGTTTAGGCTATTAATGACCTTGGATGACCACAATTTTTGATTTTGTGGTTCGCCAATAAAATAGGAGCCACGCCCTAATTACTAAACACTCTAGCCAAATGGGCACACAAATACTCTCCAACCCCGCTGGAGAAAGCAAAATAACGATATGATACATGGCTTTGTTACTTTTCCTTCTGACATTTTGCGCTTCAGCAAACCATTAATACCACCCACGACCCACGCAAGCCGGAAAAAAATAAATCATAATTATACTCAACAAGAAAAAAAAACTACGAACTTGTTCTCTATTAGTATCCTCAAAAGTATTTTTACTTTTTCCATGGGGGACTTTCCCTTTAAACCTTTATCAATCAAGTCGTATTCAATGCGTGTCAATTGGCCATCTTCGAAAAGGTAATCAAGTAGAGGTGACAACCCCTCTTGTAGTTTTTCCTTCGTATCCTTACTACTGGACGTCAAGGTTGATGGGGAAAGTATGCTTTGAATTATTGAATTTTCGTTTTCCTTCAAAGCCCGCTTCAGGGCGCTTTCGTTGAGACCACTTTTCATATTCAAGCTTGATTTATTGCTTCTTAAACTTCATTTAAGGTTAACTGTGTCGTCACTGACGGTACTTTTCCACTAAATTACGACTTGTCGTAACCATCATATAGTGATCGCATATTTTTATCTGCAATAATCACGAAAAGTCATACACGTGTTATAGAAGTAATGGCATATTGTATCATGGGAGGGAAATCTAAAAAACTGTCGAAATACGAAATAGAAAAAACAATTTTATTTCGTAGAAAGCAAAACAAAGTCAAAGTCAGGACTTATTGCCCTGTCAAGGGTAAAAAAGTGCTGTACTTTAGGAAACTCACTAAGGAAAGAAATTTTTGCCCATAGGCCCACATCTCATCTTTCCTTTCAAGAAAAAAAAATGAGTTTTTGGATCGGACTACTACAGACATTGCTACATGTAAAGGTTTCCAACATTTTCGTTTATTGGAGCGTTTGTCGTATATAAATGGAATCCCCAATGAGCAAACATAATATTATTTGTACGTTTTCTGTTTCTTTCAACGGAAAAAATTGGCTGTATAAACCATATACTGGGTGCAATAAAGTGTAACAACAGTAAAAAAAAGTTTACAAAGTATAGTTATTTACTTAAATAGTGCATGTTCTTACTGGTAGTAAAGCTCGTTGATGAGAAAATGAAGGTCAGGACAGGTCAAGAGAAAAGAATGTCTGCACCACCGGTATTCCCTGACTTGATGATGGAAAACTTGTCGGAAGTGTTCTGGTCTACAATGTTGTAGTTTGCTTCTGATGAGACAGCCAAAATACTAAGCACGTTTTGGCTTTAAACAATATTTTGGACGTCTGACAGTTAATAAATAATACATAGTGTTTTAGACATATATAATAATTTGCCATTCACTCAAGTTCGCTAGAGACTTTATAGTTTTAACGATTCAAGTTTTGGTAATCACCTCGAAAAACCCGGAAATTCCATGCATATTTTTACATTACGGTTGCAACATTCATGCAGCTTTGCAATTTGCAAATTTTACTTTGCCGCATGCATGTATGAACCTATGCGGTTTATCGTTGCAGTAATTAGGAACTACAACAAGGAAAATAAACACAGTGAAATGTGTATAATAAACCGTCGCATGTACACATCGGAAATACTAGGGAAATTCTTGAAGTTAAAGCCTGCCTTTGGCCAGAACAAACTCTAGCAGAGCACACTATCGTCCTAACCAAACAAAAGTTTTGCACTAAAGAAATGAACAGTTTACTTAACGGATACGTCGAAGACTTCTATAGTAGTAGATCTAAGACAAAACAAAACTTTCCCTGACGCACGTTTTCTTCCCAGTTTTTGCCAACACTAAGCTGAGTTACACTTCCGATTGCGGTGTAATCCTGACTACACTAAATGCTCTTTGATATTACCATTAAAACATAAAATATTTTGTTTTATTTTAATGCATAAATTAAAACGTGTATACCTACTTATCATTTTAAAGTGCACCGAAAGAGCTCAAGTTTTATCAGTACATCATGAGGTTGCAGATAAAGCGATGATAAATGGAATTCTAAAATTCAGCAATTTTTTCATGACTATACGAATGTATGGTAATATTTGCATAATTATACACAACGTATGACAATGAGCCTCGCTTGATAATACCTTGTCAATATTCTTATCATCATATTTTCATATCATCTGGCGTATTATCATTCAACGGTTGACAAAGTCGACATACAAGCATGTTTGTAGAAAATCCTATTAAATTGTATTGTAATGTAATCGATTGACATAGAAAATCGTCGCGTTTAACAAGAAAAAATATAGAACATGAAAACCAAAATACTGAATCATACATGAAGGCTAAAACTTAAGTACTAACTGACGACCGAGTGTTGATTGCACATGTCGCCGGGAATTCCCCAAAAATAATAAATGCTTTAAAGCAGATAGAGACGTAGCTTCA
>JAANSQ010000198.1:0-33152 GCA_036850885.1 Lepidocyrtinus dapeste
GAGATACCATTGCACTCAAAATTACAAACTTTTTCCTTCAGTGTACAAGCATAATTAAAATCCTGCATAACATTCTTAAGGGAAATGGATTGTGATAGTGCTGCTGGGTAAGTAAAGCGAGAAGGAGTACTTCACAAGGTTTCTTTTACTGCCGAGGTTTTCTTATTCGCATGTAATCGAAACAAACCTACTGAAATGTAATTGTGACACAGAAAAAAACACTTTAAAAAGGGAAAAATGGAACGCAAATTGTCCACAAGCTGAATCTTAAGATCTCATTCTTAAAGAGGCGTGAAAGCAGTGAAAAATAACCGAGAAACCGCAATCAGTTCGAAAATTTGAAATACATACACATACATGCCTACTTTTTTGTTTTTTTTGCGCCCTAAACATGCATCTGATGCATCAATAAATGTATAAAAATTCTCGTCACTTGTACTATAAATGTAGGCAGACACTTGTGGAGGAGTATACGAGCATAGGAGGGGCATGTTCAATTTGTCGGTTGGGGCATGATACCATTTTCCTCGATGACAATATTTTTTTACGGTCTCGATTTTTTAACAAGTTACAAAACTGTGACAAACCTCTAACGAGAAAATCTACATGTGACATAAACCTTAATGTGGTAAGAATTACAGCAATTTTAAACTTTTCCACAAAATGAAGGTAACGGTGAAGAGTTTAATCATTAAAGTACACTAGAACAGTGACAAATCAAGCGGTTTGCTAAAGACGACCGTATTTCAAGCAGCAGAAATTACTTGAAAATGCTCGTGTTTTATAACGTGACAAATAGGGTAAATGTACCAAACTTGTGATATCACATTACTCAGAAACAAAAATGCAATAATGATCTCAAATGTGCAATCCAATCTCTCACAAGGAAATACGATATACTTGCACATTTCACCAAGTGGTGACAAATCTCGTCAAAATGAAGCTATTCACGAAAAGTACTAGAGAACTTAAATCGGTATGGTCTGCGCATGGAGTTAGGCTTTTTAAAGATAGACAGTACTAATTTTGAATTTCTGAACCAGACCAATGTTTAATGTATTTCGTTATTAAAACAAGATAGAAACATATTATGATGGTAACTAATCCTACGAAGCTCTTCCTCCCGTTTCATGTAATTATACATTATGAAAAGTGTACTTATCAAAGCCTCCTGTACTACATAGCCTTAATTGAACTACGTAAACATTTAACCGACGAGTACACATATAATGAAATAATCCCTTAAGCACTATAACATGTTTGGTGTGTAAAGAGGAAAGTAGGTAGTTATATATACATTTTCCCATTAAACGTCTCAACAATAATTTATGCCCTCCTGGTTTTGTCTCATTTTAAAGAACCCCATTTTATTTTGTATTTTCGTGTACTGTCTAGAGTCATATTATGGATGATGATGAAGTGGCTGTATGTTCACAAACAACACTCATTTACACTTGAAAACCCATTTCATCAAGAATGTAAAGTTGTCGATAGTTCCTAAAGATTCCAACTTTAGAATTTTTAGTAATGCAATCTTCCATCTCCCATCTTTTTAGTATCATTCTCATCACGTCTTGGAGATTGTGTAGTGCAGTTGCAATACTCATGTCTTACTTTTCCTTCGTCAAGACACAATTGACTTTGTCATTGTCACATACATAACTTACAGCAGATGAATAAAAAATGGTTTTGATTATTACTGCAATATTTCACAATTAGTCGTCGGCATAGAGATAAAAAATGTATGCAGAGCAGTGACTCTTCACTTCACACGAAAAAGTAATGCTTTATCACACAATAATCTTCATAAGTGCAAAATGATATATTCAGACGTGACATGTGATCGAAATCGGAGACATTTCATGAGGGTGCATGCATGGTCATCCTTTCCATTTTCGCAAAAGAATTTTTCACGAGGAGAAAAAGCGAAAAACTGTAGGGTTAAAAAAAGGCTATACTCATCTCTTTTATTCATTTTTTATTTTCCACATGACAACCACAATTCATTATAAAGTTAAATTGGAGTGGACTCTGGCTGATATTCATTTTTATTTCTAGAATTAGTTTTTTTTTCAGTAATTAAACCTCGCCTCCTGTTTTATGAACGCAGTTAGAAATACATACTAAGCCGTTGTAATAAAAATAGACGGCAAATTCCCTCCTCCTTTGTAATGTTATCCTGGCACTTAAGTTGGTTCCACTTAAGAGGGACAGCATCAGCTTTGCTTTTTGTTTGCTTCAAGACTGATGTGTTAATGAGTGAATCTTTCTTGTGGCGAGCAAATGATTACATGAGTCCTGTGCGATGATCAATGAAGCATTTTGAGCGTAAGGAACACGAGCAGGTCTCTTCTAAAGTGCCAAGGAAGGATGAGGGATTACGCAGACTAGGGAAATAAAGTAGCAATGCTTAAATATGGAAGTAATTGATTATTGAGAATGATAATCATCTTCAATGATCGTTATTAGCATCATATCATCATAATTATTACTACGACAGCTAGAAATTTTCGTTGAGCTAATTACCAGCCCAGCGACTATCATCAAAATAATAAAATGAAAATATTTTCCCTTAAACTAACTAACAGCAGCACTTTTATTTTTCGCTTTGATTTTTTTGAAAATGACAGAGCCCATTTTTTTTAGATAAAACTTGAGTAAAAAATGGCAAAAAATATGAAAGTAATGTGATATATACTGTCATAGTTTCATATTTCCCCCCAGAAGGATGCTTTTAATGGGGGAGACGTAGGGGCTCTAAGGAAGATAACAATTTAGGCTAATTACTCAAACATGATGAAGCAAAGAACGGAAAGAGGAGCAGCTCGGTATTAGCAGTAAAAACTACCAGGAGTTGCTAACTAACAGAACAAAAATGTCAAATAACACAAAGCTTGTTTTTTGTATACTCAAGCGCCTTCGTAATTGCAAAGTAAATGAACATAACTTTTTGCTTGTACAAACTAGTGTACCATTCCTATAAATCTAATTTAATTACATTGCTTATAGGTAGTGAAATGATTGAATTCAACTCTACCGCAATTCCTTCATCTCTCCTTAGACCTGCAGAATGAGCCTGAAAACGAACGCGACTATTGCTACAAATATATTTCAAACTACGCCATGAAGAATTTTTTGACAATGAAAATGTACCATTGTGCCCCTTATTCAAAACTAAAGTTATTTATGATGACGGAGACGTGACAGTACTCATGGAATCAACGAATGCAATGTGGAGCAATCTCATAGTGAAACCGATGAAACCTCCGAGCGTGACTTTGCAGTAGCACATTTTTTATAAACACCACTTCGCCAATTTTATTCCATTATAATAGCAACACAAAGTATTCATCTCATGGTTCAAATAAATTCTTACCTTAAATAAGATGAGCTTCACCACAGGAATTAAGTGGATTTAAGGATACAATAAAATCGAGGCGAAACCGTGGCTGCTGCAAAAACATAAATTTCGGGCTGGGATCAACAATCCGCCTGTTTTCCTGCACCGTGGGAAAATCAGTCAGAGTAGATGTCACAGTGATGCCTTTATTTTCGCAATCTATAAAAACCAACAATGAAAACGGAGACCTTATATATTTTGCTTTAATTCTAAACTCAATTTCTGACTCTTTATAGAATTAGCACAAATAGCAACCTCAAAATGTCACAAACTCGTTTTACAGATATTATTCGTGTCAAACAAAGTTACACATCGGCGCAATCACTAACTCTTTGGTAAAAAGCAGCAAAAAATAAAATTCATTCAGCGCTTTTTAAGACGAGGGATTAGGTCAATAATTACACCATCAATAAAACATTATTCGTGTATTTTACCCACTTAACTTTAGTTATTAGGGCAGAAAGCACCCTAAAAAGACAAAATAAAATGAAACTGGTAATCAAAAGGAAGAAAAATCGAATTCCATTTTCTAAGTCAGTCTAATTGTATAAGCTGCTCTTATCTCGTGAGTCGTGAGAAAACTATAATAAAAGTTAAGGGAATGATGACAGCACATCATCAAACACCTTATTCCTAGAAATTGGACAGAGATGGAATGTGTAAGAAACGGAGCTATCCACGCTGCATTTAAAGCCTCATATAATGTAGTTGCTATGGGAATAACAGGAATTTTTTTGAAGGCCTACAAGCACATTCGCTGGTCTCAATAAGGTAATTAATGGTTAATGATTATAAAATATATTTCGCGATTCCATTAAACACAAAACCGTTTCGTAATTTAAGTACATACATTTTGAATTCATGTCGGAAAATAAAATAAACTCACAAGTCAGTTGTAAAGCAGCAGGAAGGGAAAGTTTGTCGGCTTTAATAAGAGCTAATGTTTAAGAGTCCATTTAAATTGTTGCATAATTCCATTCAACACAAAACCGTTTCGTAATTTAAGTACATTTTGAATTCATGTCGGAAAATAAAATAAACTCACAGGTCAGTTGTAAAGCAGCCGGAAGGGAAAGTTTGTCGGATTTAATAAGAGCTAATGTTTAAGAGTCCATTTAAATTGTTGCATAATTTTTTCTCCCATTTCGTGCAAATATTTACTCACTCTTAGCATCCTAAAGTAAGAAACATGATTTGAGTTGTGTGAAGATGCAATTTTAAGAATTAAGCTTCAGTTCGGTAATAAGAATCGCGGCTGGTGTGACAATGGAGATGAACGAGTAAATGGCGTGTGCAAGTATAAATACACAGCACAATAGGGAAAATGAATTGCTTTTGTGCATCAGCGGCATCATTATCATCTCACCTAATCACATTTGAAACCGAACAATGCAATGCAATCCTGTGAATCAAAAGATTCTTCTTCTTATATTTTGCAAAAGGATAAAAAATGTGTTGTCTCATGAAAAGGGAAAGAGATATTCAGACTCTGGGACAAAGACCAGAGCTTTAGCGTTGTAAAGATCGTTGCATACTTCACTTTATATGCCGTTGTCATGTTCCGATTGAAAGAGAAGAAAATGGCTAATCTCCCTGAGAGGCTTAAAATGGTAATGAAAGTTGAGCTGACACTCGACTCCCATTGTTTACTACAAGTGGTATTGCATTGCGTAGCTCAATAAAGCATTGTTTGTGCACACCTGTAACGTAGGCTGAATTATGCATTAGGTAGCTTTTTTCTGGCAGAATGCTTTTGTTAACCGCTAAAAAGAATACGCAGATTAAGCGTTCGAGAATTACATCAAGTAAGAATCGTGACCTTTCCTCTTGGAAAAATGATAGCGCAATGAGAGGTTAATTGATAACACACATGTAAACATACTTTATGCCATATATTATGACGCTATTAAGTCAAACCTAAACCAAGAATGTGAACAGATCTAACTTTTTCTTTTTAAATAAATCTAAACAAATCATGGTTTACGTGACAAACCAATCGGTTGCGTTTTACTTTACATTTGTTGAACACCAAAAATGGGACGAAATAGTCAAGCCCCTCTTGACATAAACTGCATGATGTTACTCTTCGAGGAAAGTGACTGGATTGTAGGAAAAATGAAAGTGTTTCAAAATGACAAGTTGTCATTTCTCTTGATGGCTTGGTTGCACGATTAATTACTCATTCTTTGAAAGCGAGTAAAAACGTAAGCTCTGCTCTTCTGTAACGGAGCCCTGAATACGGAGTAAAATTATTCTTCGATCGAAACCACACATTTTTAAAGCGACTCTTCTGTATCAAAACTAAACAGGAAATGAAAGGGAATTTGAATACATTAATACAAATATCACTATATCATCCACTAATTTCGTCTTGATTATGCTTCCTCTCTCATTACAAGTGATCCGTCTCAAGTTTCTTTATCAAGAATTCTCTCCAAGACAAGAGCTGATGGTGATGCAAAATGCACACACATCCGCAATTGCATTCTTAGACTGTTTTTGACGCAGAATTGTGCAATCCCTTAATTCATTCACGACTTACTAACTTAACAAAGACAAATGACATTTTTTCTTTCATTGGGATAAACTCAAAGGATCATCCTCATCGCCATCAGCACACATCCATTACCTATTTACAAACCGCCCTCAACAACCATTTGTCTGCGTGGCATACATTGCCCAATAAAAATAACTAGTTGCCTCCACGCCTTCTCCTTCTCTTTAAAATAAATCACTGGTAAACAAATCTTTTAGCAAACCAAATTTAAAAGAATCAAGTAAACCGCTACAAACTTTATAAATAAGCTGCGTAGCTTATGCATCTCCTTCCATAATGCTTCGTTTATTCGAAAGTCACACGGAGAGATGGGTGTCCAAGACTATTTTCACATAAATATTCAATAGGTAATGACGACGTTTTATTGTTCTCTGAATGCTCATCTCTTGTGACATCATAGAAAATACCTGTTGAGCAAAGGATGTCCCATCCGTGCAAATTGCAACATTGGCACAAACACAGTCAGACTCAGAATCCTAAACTAAGCGACCTACCCACCGGTACCTACCATCCCTATTACGCATTACATACAGTAACATCACTTCACAAAATATTTTCCTCTTGTTTTTAATTAGTAAATATTTATTCCATCAAACTCATATCTTCATTTCATCTCCTTTTATCTTCGTACAATGTGTCTCTTATAACAGAAACTTATTATTACTGAATAAGCAACAATTTTTCCCTTTCAATAACAGCATACGCAATTTTCCTTAATAATAAAAAAACTAGTCATAACTTCGCAACGGAAGATACCTTGCTGTTATTATTTTAATGTTTTCCTCTCTTGTACACAACTTAAGAAGTTATTCGTACCTACTCATTAAATAAAAAGTACATGATTTAGAAATAAGCATAAATATCATCCAAAATGGATCACTCACCCAAGAAATTATGATTTACTGAACGCACAATTAAAAATAAAGCGATTTTATGACTGATTGTAAAAAAATATGGGGGCATGGAAAACCCATTTTCTGAAAACATTACAATTTCTACCTTTTTGAAAAAGATTCGTATCAGATATTACTTATTATTGCTTACCTCGGCAAAAGTAAACACTCATGAGCAAACGGTTTCAATGATGCCAGCAAAAAAATTTTTACTTATTCAATGAATGAATGGCGAATTCATGCTTACTCAGATATTTAAACAATTGCAATGACTCATTAAATACTAAAAAAGCACCGTGTATGAATGAAATTAACTTCATCCCTGAAGAGAGTCAAAAAAAGTATTGTGAGCAACTCAGCGCCTATCAAAACAATTAGCCCCGCGTATTAATCATAACGCACTAGCTTATAGGTTTTTTATGTGATGATAGGAACTATCAAGTGACCTTTTCATTCTCATTTGATGCGAATAATTTGCGCAAAAAGTAGCAGACAATATTTTTCTTCATCTCCCATTCAACTCCTGATTTTTTCTTACGATATAGCTAAAAAGAAGGTGAAGATGTTGTGACAAAAACTGCATGATTTGACTTTAGGAACGAGTTGGAAAAAAATCATTGCCATACTTGTTCGTACATACGTTACATAGTTTGGTAAAAAGTCTATTGAGTTACCTTGCTATGCGAATGTGGCAAGGTGATGTCAATCAGAGCCATAATAGTATTTTTATATTCGTTTGTCGTGATCTATGAGCGAGAATGATTAGTCTCAGATGACTATACGCACGAACCACCAAAATAATGAAATGGAGTTGGAGTGAGTGGGGTGCTTAAGGTACGTGAGCAGTTTCCATTATTGTCATTTCTTACTTGACCATAGGAACCCAGTTTGACTTGAAGAATACCAAGAGAGCGTAATGCTTGACTTCGGAAGAAGAAAATGATGTGGGTGACGCCTCGGGCGGAATGCTTGACAAACTACCTGTTATCAAGTTTTAATGGACTACCTACATCATTCTCCATAAAGTTTCTATTGGAATATGGTTGCTTACAACGAGTAAAACAATTACACATGAATAATGACAAAATTTGGCTATGAGTCAACCTCTAAAATATCTTGCGACTTTAGCTCAGACTCAATATAAAAACCTTTACCTAGCTCCTCACTGAAATTAAAAATTTGACAAAAACAACGTCGTTGTCATTCAAGAGTTATGCCGAGAACAGGAAAGCTACGCAATTCATCATTCAGTACTTGTTCGGAGTCAGACATGAGATTTCCCAAGCTACATAAATTATATTCTAATTTCCGCGGAGTTCTACTGCACTTATCCCTCTTCCTAGTTACCGGAAGCGGCAGTACTTGCACGGGTTTCAGTGTACTAGCAACAAAATTCTCGCTAGTAGATCAGCAGCCAGTAATCATAATTATTGTTGTCATCGTCATCTCATGTTCTACGCTCATCAACAGTAGTAAAGGATCGAAAATTGCGTGCCACAAAATAATCGCTGTTGAATGAACACTATGAGCGTTTTAAAACATTCAATGGAAGACTATGGCTAAGCTTAACATTGCCACTAATGTTTTCCATGTACAGTTTGTTCGTGTCACGCCATATTTACATTATTGTTGGATTATATCAGGCTTGTAGCAGCTCACATTTCATTTCATTAACGAAATAACATGTTGCCATCCTGCTTCGCGGTGATAGCGTTGAAAAAGGAAATGGGGGTTGAAGGGCAGCAACCTTGATGACGTTTCGTACATAGATAAGCTTATGTTGGCAGACATATTTTAGGATTATTAGATGGATCTAACGTTTTCTGTGGACGTAATTAAGTTATTCAGTTTAAAGAAATTAATCCATCAAGTGAGAAACCAAAAAAAATTTTTTTGGAGTACCTACCTAGATTGAAAAAAATGTTCTATTATTTGCAATTTAGGTGATTATCTTATGCCGATTAATTTGTAACAGGGCACCGCACGTCGTCGTTACTTTTTTGGCAATTTAATTTTTTCTTTGTCAATTAACAAGGAGCAAAAAAGTGTTGGCCCTTGTACATTTATTCCCTTACATTTCATAATTTATTCGCTTTTGCTAGATCTAGATCAAACTGCAAAGTACAGACAGTCAAGAAGGTGTGTGCGGGTAGACATATTCTGTCAAATTACCTAAAGGAGTACTTTACTCTTTCCATTTTGAGACAAGAAAATTATTAGTTACTCCTTGCATTCAGTCTATTTTTCTCATAACTTGTTATGCTACATACAAGCGCACCGCACCGCCTTCAACGAGGAAACTAGGCACGTGATTTCTATCGCATGGACGACATTTTGAGTTCTTGTTCCCTGTCACCCACTTTTTATGAGAAAAAGAAGCAAAAGCGTCCAACTACATGATACAACCTGCTTTAAACAAAAAACAAAAGTTGGAAGCCTTCCATTCTGCTAGGTAAGTAAGTTGAATCTAATGATGGGTGGTCCGGATGGCCCGGAAGATAGAAAAAGGAGCAAAGTACTTCAAATGCGAGCAAAGTAAACTACTTAACATAATCAATCACACTTATTGCTGTTGGTACCACACATCTAACTCCGTATTATGGAGAATATTGGGGTCATTATTGCCAAAGCTACTTTCAATCCCCATAAATCTCGAAAATAGGGCAAAAAGACAATCATCATTGGAAACATGATTCTAACGGATTATGGGACCTTGAGCACAAATAAACTAGAATTCGTTTCACCGAAATTTCCTAAAAAATTGGAAAGACAAATCACCCTCTTAGAAGAAATTTGAAAATAAAGGTGTAAATTTTGGCAACTAGCAATAAATAACCATATTAGTACAAACAAAAGTACACTAAATTTATATTTTGCCTAGTTTTTCTCTAAAAATGTTACAATGGCGGTCAATTCTAGGTTATAAATAAGGTAATAATAGTACAACGGCTAGTTGATAAACCGATATAATCACAAAAAAGAGTTGATGAGTGACCGACTACCATTTTCTACACATTATAAGTTCGACCGACTGTATGTACGCTTTGCGTTTTCGAATGTAAACAGCAATGACGTATATCCCTTGAGAGAATGTATGCATTTGCATTTATATGCCCATCGCCAACACCTCCACATTAGCAAACAGGAACAAATAACTGCCCTTTGAATTGACCAAGCGTATTAAAGCAACCCACGTGCTAGACTGGATTAACCAGTAAAAGAGTTTTAATGACTTTCCACTACAACGTCTACCTTCAGAGATAAAACGATGCATGCCTTCGGTGGACTAATTGGGAGTAATGTAGTGGAAGGCATGACTGCCTTTAGAATGTCATGACTCATTTGTATTATTTTTTACCGTTGTAAGTTGCATCGAACAACAGGAAGTTTTTTTCTGCTATCTTGGGAGCCTAGAAAATATTCTCCGACATGCAATCCCGGTGACCCTTTAAGACTCAAATTTGCTCTATCTAATCCAACATTTTGTGATTGAATGGAGGCAACGAAAATGAGAATGTGAAATGACAAACAAGACGAAACAATGATCATACTATCTGTTCAACTATCTGCAAATGCATGATTTAATCCTCCTAAATAGTAGGCAAAACTATGAAAGCAAAAGTCACTCTTTCTATACACAAAAACTTAAACTAATTATAATGGAAGGTCATATATAACCACCCGATGTGCTAACAGTAACACTCTTTATTGTGGCATCCTAACAAACACGCATACGTTCATAGCCAATAATGACTTTCCCATTAAAAGATGAAACTAGAAGGATCGTCAATTATAAGAAATCACCGGAATGAGATGTGATGCAGAGAAAATGGGCAAAGATTCAATCATGCTCCTATCAAGTGCATTGTCTCCGGATGGTACACTAAATTCATTTCATTTCATGTAGGATTTATACACGGCTACTTAATGGATGCAAACAACCGGAAACAAATAAAATGAAAGCCTTTAGATTTTCAAGTTCATCGGACATGCGATTGACTTTAATATACAGGATAAACCGTTTACAAGAAAACATTTAATAAAAAACTTCAATTTGAAAGTGAAAGGCTAGATTGTGCTCATCCTCCTCGCTAAGAAACACAAGGAAACTCTTATGACCATGAAATTGGGGAATTTCCTCGTCAATTCAAATGATTCATTCATTTGAGACAAAGTCGAGCCACTAACTGATTCCTTTTTACAAATCTATACGTTTGCAATCGAGTATGAATATAGCACTGTCATGCTTCGATTTCTTTTACCAGATGTAGACACGATCAAGCAGTTAAGAACAGCAAGATAAATAAAAACCAGTAAAATGCTGATATATGTACATACATTGGTAGGTTAATATCCTTCAAAGCAGAAGATGGTACGTTTTGGTGACTTTTAATTTTGATCTTACATCGTTTATTATGAAAATTATTTAATTTTTTTATTCTTTTTATTCTTCTGAAAGATGATAGTCGCGACAGAGTCGCAGCAGGTTTTATCTTAATCTTAGAGTAACCTATTATTACTCAAACGTGGAAGTTAGGAAATTCTTAAAACGTGTCTTTCCCATTAAAAAAGGATTGAACATTGAACTGATAGAATATGAAGGGGCCATAAAGCAACGAATGGATTATACCAGTTATTGTCACATTCCGTTTCCTTCGTTATCTTGAAAAAGATTAATAATATATTGCTTTACTTTTCAATTCCACATCCGTTATAGGAATACTGCTAAGATTAAAAATAACTAATTTTTTCAACAAAAACCATTTATAGTTTATATATAGTTTCTAGAAATGCTTTTCTTTCAAAACGATTTTTCGACAACCCTATCCCTTCGGTAAATAAACCCAACCTTTTTTCTATTTTAGGGATTCTTAATTTTGGGATTTACCGCAGTCATTTTCCAAACTAGCATCCATTCGAGTCACACAACTACCAAGAACTGTGCAAGGAGTAGCAATAAAAAATACTTCATATGCCTAAGTATACATATCTTAGTCCATAATTCCAAACTGAAAAGGAACGATAAAGCAAAATTTCAAGCTGCAACTTTACTACAATCCTGCTGTCAAGAAATGACGCATTCCAAAAAAAATTATTCCACGCAGGAGTGCAGGGAGTGAATATGTCTAGGCTAGTGTTAACAAGCCGCTGCGCTGGATTTGTTTACTTATTAAAGAATTAATTCCACTATTAGCTGATCTCATTCTCAAAAATATAACCAATTAAGTCAGATTCAACCTTGCTCCTTGAAAAGTTCATAAACCAACACATCAATCAACAGAGCACTGCACTGTGCTGCACTCCATTTGACTCAATGACGTAGTAGCTCAGATAAAGATGGGTTAATGGAAAAAAATACGGAGATGAATCGTTATTATTAAATTTTACGGCCATGACTCCTCTTTACATTAATGCATCTCACAAGATCAAATAATGCTACAAGGTGAGACTGATCTTGTAATGTAATGCTGAATAACATGATTCATTCATCCATATCTGTTCTGATATAACACCATCATACAAAAAGATAACATAACGGAATATCCGTCTTACATACAGCTAACTACTTAACATGTCGCCAAGCATTTTTTTCTTTTTTAAGTTCGCCAGTTCGCGTGACATTCAGATTACAAAATTTCTAAAGAATTTATGAAATAAAAAATTTGCAAAATAATTTTTAGGTTGAGTTACCTTTTACATGTAGACATTTTGGAGTCTTCGACCCCCATAACACATGCAGTTTTTTAAGTTGACAGCAGGCAAAAAAGGATGATCCCACGCAAAACCGTTTTATTTCACCACGAAAAATACAATACAGTGTTAGATTAATGTGGCGTTCTTTTCTGCTCTCACTTCTTAAAAAAGTCTGTCGAAATCATTGCAAATATGTTTTCATTATGGTGTCATCCGCACAGCACACCTTTTGTGTCAGCTTTGCAGTTAGTTCAAAAACCTTTTCAGGGGATGAACTAGTCAAGATTCTTCATCTTACTGTGCACCAGCGTGAGATGCCCGCTCTCGTTAAACTCGTCACGGAAAGATTTCTTCCAATTCGTGAAAATAGACGTAATTTAGTATCTATTCATACACGCTATAGAAATGCTAAACATCTAAAATCCTACATCTAAAAGTTTAGCATGGGAATAAGGCAAAGAGAGTGATCTCATGGGAATATTTTTGTGCATTGGTATCAGCATCACTATTTATGGAATTTGCCTTGACATTTCACATTTGACACTAGCAGGACAATTATTTATCAATCGCACATGTTATGCCATGTTTTCGATATATTTCGTGGCATATCTTCTTGAGGAAATTAAGCATTTTTAGAATCAACAAAGTCATAAAAAATCAGTCTTTAAAAACATATTCACACCAGTATCATAAAACTATTTTAATAAAAGTTAAACTGAAATGAGAGATCCATAAGAAGAAAACGTAGCCTGCCAGCCACATCGTATTTATTAATTACTAACTGTACTTTACGTAACATAACAATAAAATTTTGCGCTTTTCGCAATCACCATTATTATTATGAGATTTAAAAGTGTGAATGTTAACTTTCACATAAACTTCAAAACACCTCTCCCTCCTTCACTGACTTAATCATTGCAATATTATTCCATGGGGTACAAGAGTTCAACATTAACAAACATCTTTGCCCTCTGGTCATTAGCATGAAAACATAAAAAAATGAAACAGCAAAAAATTGCAGTCTTCTGGATTAGCTTAGGGAGAAAACTCGCTTTCATCACTGTTCTGCAAATCCGCAAGCAGAAGGTCGGAAAAAGGGTATTAGTGATTATAGAGAAACGCATGTATTGGAAAACCAGTCTTTGTTCTAAAGGGTGATGTGAGTGTTGAACTGAAGAGATTCTTTCCTAGCGCAAACCTTCATGCGTTGAGTCGTTTTTTTACTATATGCATTCTATGCAACATTTTTTGGACCCATGGCCTGCGCAAAAACAATCAATTTTGTTTTTTTGTCGATGCAGTTGCACCAGCAACACTAGTTGATTAACATTTATCGTGGTCATGCGAGAAACTAGTTTTCACTTTTTACGGGCTCAACAATTTTATACATGAAAACGTGTTATTTTGTTACATGAACAAAGTTATGTAAAGCTTACTTAACTTGTTTTAATTTCGGCAGGGCTTAAAAAGACATTCTTGACTATTTACATATACCTTCTTTTGAGAAACTTCTATGGAATCGAAAAACATCCAAATATTTATTTTCTTTTGACAAACACTATAATAATAGTAAAAGTCAACATGATTTTAAAAATCAGACCATTTATTTTTAGTAGTTGAAATATAAATGAGATGATGTCATCCACGTTTCAATTATTAAACTGGATAATCCCCACAAACTCCCATTTTTTCCTGCACTCTACCTCATTATATCATCATCCATTTCATTAGTCGTCAACTCTTCAAAACTTTTGAACGAAAACAAGATAGAAGAGAAGGAAAACTTTCTGTCTCAGGATTAACCACAAGAGGCAGCTTAATATTAGTGTTCAGAAACAGAGTAAAGATAATCAAGACTTCATGGAGGAATGTAATTTTTTCTCATGACCAGGCAATAACTTCTTTAAGGAGTTAAAGAGCTTTTTTTGCAGTTCAAGTTGAACGTGAAAGGAAGGTGAAATAATCCCTAATTCATGCTTTCGACATTGTGCTGCCAACATCAACACTTAAAATCGGGTTTTATCTATAGTAGTATATATGTCATGTTAGTGAAGTTCTCTATGGTCAATATAACTAGATACCAAGCAATTTTGCTGGTTTGGTTGGGAGAGTAGTCAAGATCATGGGTCTATAGAATCGTTTCAAGAAGCCAGTCCACTCCAGTGACTCTAGACACTAGGCTGGACTGTTCGTTACTCGTGTCTTATCCTTTTCAACAGCCTTGTTTTTATTAATCCTTTGTGTAAAAATGGTGTACATTACGTCAGAACGTTGCTGGCATAACGTAGAACTTAACTTTAGCGACCTCTCGGTTTCTTAATGTTTGAGCAATATGCATGCTTATATGCCTGAGGGTTAGGAGGAGAGATTTAAATCAAAAATCTTTATTCTCATTTTGCAGACCATTTGACAAGTTAAACGACTCATGTGCCTGCTAGACCTTGGTCTGATCTGATTGCAGATAATTCTATACTATTCCTCTGGGGAAATACCAAAACTGCAAAACACAATTGTTTTTTCACTAAAATTATGCATGGAAATTTGCTATTTCTCTTAACTGCAAAAATATAGTACATCAATTTACAGGACAGAATTTTCTTTCTCAAATTATGTTTGTTCAGGTTGTGGTGTATTTATACAATGGGAAATTGTTAATTTTCGGAGCTAATCATCCAACTGCATTGCATCATCATTCATGCAACTAATTTTCATTTTAATCCTACACTTCAATCATCCTCTTCATACACTATTTAACTTGACAATAGACATAATTCAAACCCCTTGAGATGACGACATCACAAGACAACTTATATCCTACTTACATGAAGCAGCACTCACGTTGATTCACCCCAGTAATCAAGGGGAAACAATGATGTTGATGATAAGTCTACAATAAAAATCTTCGAAAAAATTACTTAAAAGACCAATTATTTCATACGCCGTCTTTTGTCTTGCACAACAGACTACAAGCACTAATACACGCTCTCATCAAAACATACATAATCAACCGTGTTCCCCACAAAAAGCCTAGGTTAATGTTAAATATCATAGTTCAATACCTTTCACAAGATATGGTCACTAAAAAGCCCTCTCCTATCTTCTCTCCTTCCGATAAAACCATGCCAAGGTCAAAGTATAACAAAGTAAGACGTTAAGAAAACCTCAAGTAGAATAACAAAATCACGTCTCTCTATATCTATGAGTATCTGATCGTAATTTTCCTAATTACAGATAACACAAAAACAAAATGATGGGTAAGCAGTAACAACAACAATGGAATGTGGTATTACAAAGAATTTTTTTTGGGGGGGAAAGAGAATGTTAGGGAACTTTGTAAAAGCATTTAGCTATAGTTCACCACATTAAGTTTTAACCATCCCTCACTTGAGCAAACAAATAAAAGCTTAGAAGCAATGAAGAAAATTGTAGCTATAGTGTAAATTGTGATGATCACGTACGCGTAGTAATAATCACACAGTGGACATAAATATATACCTACTCTTTTGATTGTTTTCTTCAACTCACAAGCACAATCACTTAAAATGTCATGTCAAGTTGTGTCAATGTGTGACAACGCTCACTTTTGTTCCTAGAAGTAGTGCTATAGACATTCCATTTTCTTACGAGATTATTGTATGCTGACTCCCTAACGTCCACTAAGGCGTTGCAATGTTAACGTAAATTTATCTAGCGTTAATCCCTAAGCAACTAGATCGGTAAGGTTTCTGAGCAGCGACAAAACTAAACGCAATATCTAGATTTGGAGAGAATCCACCTCCACACATTTAAGAGGATCACTATTTCAGGAAGTGTCCTTATTACTAATCATAATCACGGCATAGAGAATTTGAGATTGACCCAAGATACACGACATACATATATTCGTACAATCTTATCCTTAATTTCTCATCACGATCAAAACCCAATCGTAATCAGAATTTTACGAAACAAAAACTTGTTAGCACACGATTCATACCAACGTTAGTAATAAAATTAGAAACATTTCATACATCACGTTGATAAAATTTTTTTGGGCCAGCTAGCAAAAGGATAATAGTTTCAAGATTTTATCGTACAGTGTTTTTTCCTTCTCCAGCAATTTTTTTGAAGCTTTAATTGGACAATAAAATGAAACAGCGCACATCAAAGTTATATCAAACGTTGGTAAATATAATTATAGAACCTGCTCTCGGATCCGATGATGTTATCTACAAGAAATCAAATGCATCAGTGAATAAGAAACGTTCATAGCCTCAAGCGGCGCATTATGGCAGATGTATTTCCACTAAATTTCTGCAACATTTTCCCTCAGTTCATGGATTCTAACTTTTTTTTTGGAATGAGATAAGCTCACGTAGTAAAATCTTTTTTTCAAGTTCATCGTAGTGCGCAGTTTTTTTTTCTTATAAAAATATCAAGTTTTGTCAGTCAAGTACCTACTACTGTGAATGTGTTAGTCAGCAAGCAAGTGCACAGCCAAAATTATGGTGATTCCGTGCTAGCGACGATATCTAAGTGAACGAAGAAGATATAAAAAGGTTTTTTTTCTCCTCTCTCACGTCATACTTCGTCATCCTAGTAGGTTTCTCATGAGCAAAATAGAATGAGCTAATGGAAATGGTACATGCATCCTTGTAAAATTCCTTGACTCCACTGTACCACCTGGCCAATTCCTACTTTTTACTCACATTACATAGAGGTCAATTTCTTGGTATGTTTTACACTTACCAGTTTAGTACACTTCCTTCAATCAAAGAGTTCAAGTCCGACACAAAATCTGTAAGAAACAATGTAGGAATAATTATTAATTAACTCGAATTGAAGTTCTTGGCTAGGCTGAATAAATATATTTCTTCGTGTTTTAGAGCGTAAATACATTTCTATCTCTAATTATTTACAAACCAGATATATTTTTGCAGTATGCATTCTAACAAAACACAGCCAGCAAACATTAGTATCGCATCGAGTGACTTTGAAACCAAGTTGATACATGATAAAAAACGATTTAAATAAAAAAATAACAACTTGTATTATAATCAGGACGTCCCCTCCAGCAAGATCCTTTCTTGGACTTTTTGCTGCACTAAGAATCATCTCGGCTCAGTTAGATACATGTCATATGTCAAAAGGCAGCAAGTTATACGAGAAAATGTTGATATTTTCATATGTATAATCAGTTTTTCCCTAGTCTTGCTTTGCATAATATAATTTAAAGTCAAGAACACACTTTAGTCCAGTCCACACGAAGCAAGAACAATGCAAGCAAAAT
This sequence comes from Lepidocyrtinus dapeste, assembly GCA_036850885.1. Taxonomy (NCBI): domain Eukaryota; kingdom Metazoa; phylum Arthropoda; class Collembola; order Entomobryomorpha; family Entomobryidae; genus Lepidocyrtinus; species Lepidocyrtinus dapeste. Next base: position 17,814 of record JAANSQ010000198.1, read on the forward strand.
CTGAAGAGAATAGAATCCCAAATGCTAACTCTTCCATAAAATCATTCAAGTACCTACGTAACTCCATCATCCATGCTGATTGTCTTCTGGGTGCTCTGCTCAGGTGTTCAATGTAAACCTTACCGTGACCAATCATATATGCCTACCTATTTTATCTCCCCTATTTTCATCATCCAAGTTTTAGCTGTCTTGATTTTCAAAATACCCATAAGAAAAATACGCTCTTTAGGTAAGAAAGTCCTTTGATATACCGCTGCGTTTAGAATAAGCGTAGAACACCATGATTACGTTCAAAGAATTGTAATTAATATATTCTACAGATTTACGACTGAATTTTATGGAGAAGTGGGGAACTACAGGCTTGTTTTGCCACAGCCAGAAGTCATGCTCTAGCCCTGGGCATTTTTTTGTTCAGCTTTATATGCAACAAGTGGAAAGTAAAGAATGGGAAGAGGGATGAACAAGCACTTTTTACGCTCTTCAAGTAATGTTCGCTTTAACAATGATATTGTCAATTACTGCAGTGACTAGTAAAAAAAGAAATTACAGAAAACGAATTATATTTTTGCTAAAATCTATTTTTCCAGTCCCCCTTTTGGCCACAGAGGAAAATCGCGATTACGATAATGCCGGGTTTTGAAAAGGTTTAGAGTTTTCAGACTAACAGATGTAAACCCGTGAAGGCATTTTATTCACGTCGCGATATACATATGCGGCTTTGAGAAGTTAGAATTTGCAAAATGCTAGATGGATAATTACTACTTTTCTATCGATCTTACTACAGTCATTACCATTAGTATGTTGAGACGCTGGGTATAATTGCATAAAATCATAGACTACATCTCTTTCTTTCTTTATTATCCTCCCACATTTGAGACGCATGCAGCGGCAACACTACTTAAAATTTTCCAGCGAGAAGAGGAAAATTGAGAGTAAATAAGGAACTTTATTTCGCACGCACGACTTAATGATAATGGCGGTATGATATCATTCCTTTTTTTGTTCCTGACAATGCAAATTTAGATGCGAAATTTAAAACCGATTTCTTCTTAAGATAGGACGCAGTAAATGTCACTGCAATAAATATTTTAGTCCTCTTGTATGTAAATATAATAGCGCGGCTAAGTAAAATCAATGGATTCTGTATATTTTGAACAATAGAAAATAAAAAAGTTATTTACAATAATATGCCTCGAAGCACGCACCGCTTATTATTACGTTTTGCAAAAATTACTATATCTAAAGAAATAATGCTATACGATAAAACATTACTGTGGCTGCTGCATTCCTTCAACTCCGAATTCAACTTACGTTAGTAATCTTGTAAGGGAAGAATTTGATTGCATTGGAAATATTTTATAGTTTAACAATCCCTAGACGTGAACTTTTTAACAGGTGGCAATGGCAATGGACAATGTCTATGTCTATGTCTATTTAGAAATGTCGCCTTCTACATATATTTTGGCATTCGATTCACTAAGAAAGAAAACTCTACGAATTAATTTTTAACGAAATGATATAAACAATCATAATCAATACAATACAAAACATGAGAAAAGAAGGTATTTCTGATGAGAATATTGACTAAAATGTGACGCTTGCTTCCATTCTAAACTATTAACTTTTATCTATTGTCTCTCCTAGTTGTCAGTCAACAATATAACATAAAAAACAAATATTACTTATTGCTCTGACCTCTAAAAGATAGTATTTCTTTAAAATGTTACTTTAAAGAACCTCCCACTTCGCACTATTACTTTTACGATGTCATAGTGACAATAAAACACATATTCGTTATCATATTGATTAAATTGAAATATACTTTTTAGAGTAACTTCAGCAGCACAACTCTTCCTCCACAAATACTTATCCCTTCATATTGACCTCTACTTTATTTACTTATTTACTACAAACGGAACAATCGACAATAGGTAGACTAAAGATTTTTTTTCGAATTATGGCAAGACATGTTGATACGAGAAGGCTCAAATGCTGCAGAACAAGGAACTACCCTAAGCTTTTGTGTTACGGTTACGACTAGAGTCGAGTGGAAATGGGACTTTTTTATAGCGCTGTAATTTAAGCAAATAAATAAACCATAATTTTTTTTGCGAAACCTACCATCTATTTTCTAAAGGAAGGTAACACTCCACCACAACACTGCACAACAGCAATCACTCCATATTTAGAAAGCAAAGTACGATTCATCACCTATTTTTTTGTCACAGCGTAGTGTCTTTTGCACGCCTAAATCCTTAGAGTCACTTTAACTACATAAATTGAAATTTATAGTTTCCCCATCACAATATCATGGCAGACATTCTTTTAAGCTACGTATTCATTGCAGCACACACATTATTTAGAATTAATCTCTCGAGATTTGGCAAATGAAAGCGAATTCCTTCTGTTTAAGCGAAAATTTATGTTTAAGTAGCTAATTTAAGGCCAGCCCTACAGATCATTTTTGAACAGGACATATGTCAATTTTCACCACGTGCTTTTGATGCATAACTGAATGGAAAATGACGTGGGTTTTTCTTCATTTTATATTATATCCTCGTCAAAAAAAAATTCAAAGGACTTACACTACACAGTAATGGTCAACGCGAGAAAAAAAGTAAGTTGTGCAGTAATGACCATTCACATCCACGCAGGTTCTAGTTTTTCAAAGACACATACTAAGCTAAATTAAGAAAAGTGAGTCTTTCTAAAAAAAATAAATACTTAACTCAAGTAGGTGTGAAGTGAACCCAAATCGTAAATCTTCACGAATTGTATGCATTTTGCATCCATTTCAACATTTTTTCATCCTTACCCTCCAAACTAATTGCTATATTTACTGTTGTAACCAACATCACAACATAGCTCACGAGCTTCATTTTAATTTATTGATATGATATAAAAGCTGCAATTCATTTTAGCTCCTTGAAATTAGAATAACTTCTATAAGCACAAAGAAAACACGAATATTGCTAGTTCGAAATGTTTGCCTACTTCCAAAAACTTGATGAAAATGATGATATTGATAAGAATAAAGCCACAGCTGCTTTTTTATATCCTCTCAAGAAAATATAATATTTGATTGAAATTCTGCTTGAATGATGAGCGGTTCATTTTCCGTTACGCTTCTCTGATTCTTTAAACTGCAGCTTTTCAATGCTCAAGCATTTAAGTTTTCCTGAGATATTTGAAAAAGCTAAAGTGTTTTATTCCTTGGTTGTTGTACACTTATCCTAAGTAATTGTATCCGTTTAATCTCTCTTGGTTCTTACAGGCAGTATCAATATAAACTCCTCCATTTTTACTTAATTGCACTCTTCATAGTGTAGCGTTCTTTGATCATGTCAATGAAGTAGCAGTCATTAACCCATCAAAAATCCGTTCGCCAGAGCAAGCATAGACTAGAGCATCAAGCAGAAATGAAATGGCGAGTAAATTATGATATTCAATTAATCCCAAGCAAATATTTATAGATACTCCATACGTTTCCCTAGTTTCATAAAATAATTCTCACATAAATTTAACGTTGAATAATACGGTCGCAATTAGATAGTAATTGTTTTTGCACTGTTTGTATTGAAAAGGTTTGTATATATTCATCGATATACCTTTACTAGAGTATGCTTTAGGTAAGAAGACGCTAAAATTCCCAAGTGATGCATGAGATTTTTGTCAGGTGCGCACATTTCGCAAGAATAATGGAAAAAGGTGATTTCATTGTAAATCGTTAATTCCAATGAAAACAAACTCAATGAAATGAACGAAATCTATTTGACGTAGGGAATGTATAGTTCAAAGAGCTTCGCCGTAGAAACACAAATCATCGTTTACAATCAACAATTAGTATGTTTGCCGTTTGCGAGTTATGCAAAAATCGTATGGATTTTTTTATATGAAAAGTTTTGTTCAGAACGAACTCAGAATGATTTAAATGATAGAGTTTCCACATCACATCGTCCCACCTTACAAGTTTTAGCAGAGATATATAAAGAGTTTCAAGTCCTTCAGACGACACTCTCCAGCTTTGTGGGCATGGCTAGTAGTGCAGTGTTTCTGTTGATTACAAAATCAGCCATGGAATCCGATTCACAATATGTAAAATAAATTACGCAAATTGGGATTGAATGCAAATTGGTAATGCAACTGAGCTTTAAGGAGTGAGCGGATTGCCATTAACAATCTCCCTTTTCCTTGAACCATTGTCCTGTCAAAAAACTCCAAAATACGAACGGAATGTACAAATGTTATGAAATACATAAAATTGTCTGAATCCAAAGGATCAAATGCGGGAGTCTAGGTCTAGTGTATATGCTAGTGAAGCTAGACTATAAATACAAATACGAGGTTTAAAAATACAAAGTACTTATCCACTGCAGTCCTCTTGATAATAAAAAATGATGAACCGAGTGAGAGAGTGCATATTACAAGATGAAATGGAGAGGAACGCAAGTGACAGTCCTGTTGCCGTTTTCCCAATCATGATTTTTTGTGTCGGGGCCATATACTATGTTTAAGAAGCTTAATTTCTCCCACTTTAATCGACTGCTCAATGGCATTGTTATAACTTTTTAATGGGAATCGCCTCATATTGCAATCTCATCGTTTTCAATTTCAAAACTGACGGACTTAATGCCAACTGCCATAAAACGATAAAACCACGAAACCTCATCCCTAATAAAACATGCGTGCCTTCTCATTAAACAAAAGTTTATCCATCCTTTCCAAACTTAGTAATTTACGACCTACTGTCTTGTACAAGTTTCAACTAGAACTGCGTGGCCGTTACATGCGTGTGTGGTAAGCAGTAATTATCTGAAATGACACGTACCAAACAAAAACGTCCCACCTGAGGGAGAGTATATGATTATTATGATTATATAGCCAATGAATGAATTGCCTAATTTAACTACCCAAGCTAGTTTTGAAGAATTGGATGAGTGGGACTGCTATAAAATCCCTTAAAACAATAAATTATTCCCTTTTCATCTTCGGGATAAGTATACATTGAAAAATTCTCATCTCGATTACAAACCCTTTTAAATAAGTAGTACGTATCCCTTCGAAGTTATAAGTTTTATTTCGAAATAAGAGCCATGTAAAAAGGCCCCCCTGGTATGCCATTGCCACCATGATCGCCGTCACATTGCTCAAAGCTGATGTCATTGTTTCTTCAGGATTGTCATCCATCATATCACCAAAAAACACACACATCTGTAGGTAGTAGTCAGTCAGTAGTGCATAAAAAACTTAACCAAGTTTTACGTTCCACACTTGTCCTTTTGCAACCTCGCAAAAACTATAAATGTCACATATGAAGATTATCATAGTCATTAAGCAATTACCTTACTACCACTCTTCATAATACCTGCTGTCTTTTTGTGAACAAAACCAGCAGGTTATGTATTTGTCAAAAGGAAAGTAACTTTTACTTTTTTTTAAATCTTGGAGGACTTAACCATATTCCTTACTCAATACATTACAAAAAACTACATTTGTATCCATTTTAAAGGTAATCTAATCAAGGACTTATTTTAACATGGTTCATCAGCCACATTCCTGTTCAATTAAATAAAGGTAAATATTCTTAGCTCCATTAGTGAATTCTGCAGCAATTATGGCATGAGCCGCAGAGCTAAAACATAGATAAAATTTAGCAAATGGAACTGATACGCCTTAACTGACTCATTTGCACCTGCACAGTTTTCTAATAAATTCAGCTTAAATCAAAATTCATAGACAGCGATTAGCAAAGAATACAAAATAGGTCTATCTACAAATATAAAATACTTAGAATTCTGTTTAAGGTAAATCAAGGACATCATATTTTTATAGGAGGAAAAACGGCACAAAATGGAGGATGGCAATGCGCGTACATGTCTGTGCTTGAGTACTAAAGTACCATCAAACATACCAAATCAACCTACTAATTACACCAGTTAGCCAATCCATAGAAAATTAAATTGAGAAAAAGACTTTTTAAGGGATAAGTATTACTCCACTTCACCACCACCGCACCATTGCATTGAATAGCAATAGACATTGTGTAACATTTCAATCAAATCAAGCTTAAATAACCAATCGGCCTAAAAATCATTCCATTTTTTGTTTAAAAAAACATGCCTTTATCGCCGCATTCCTCTTTATAATCTTGTGAATACAGTAGAAAATATAGGGTAAACAAACAAATCCAAATAAGGATTTCGAGCAAAAAAGGGAAATGCACTCAAGAAAAAAAAACAAAAGCTTCTCAAGATAAATGTAATTTTTATTCAGTCAGGTCAGGAATCCCTAAGATTCTTAATCAAGTCAGTAGTTCATTTTACTTTCTTTTTGAATAGCAATATTTTCAGACAAGGTGTAGCGCATTCCATGCTTAACATCAAGTTCATTTTCATATTCAATTTGGTATGTAAAATGTAGCGTGCAAGCCTCAATTTGAAATACAAAACAAAACAACGAACGTAGAATTTTTTGTACTAATAGCTTCATAAAGTAATTAGCTTGAAACTGAAGCATCTCATATTTATTATCGTTTTCCTCTATTTACTACTCACAGAACTAAACCTTATGGCGTCTCTAAGAGGTTTGTTATTGCTTAAGCAAAAATACAATTTTTTTTCTTACACTCCACCTATTCCTCCCAGAAAAATACATAAGCTTCAATTGTAACACCTTCTTCGTTTCCCTCTCCCTCTTATTCATCAACTAAACTCGCAATTCACCTCATTCTCTTCTTGCCACTAATAAAAAAACAAAGTAAATGTGGCAGTAAGAATAACAATAAGCAGCGATAAGCTAAAAGAAAGTTTTTTTTTCTCATTTTTGTTTTCATCATCAGGAGTGCCATTTTACCACAAACCAACAAAGAATCAGAGATTCATCATCAACCAAATATTCTCTTTTTTATTTTGATGCATGAGATGATTGATATTAGGTGAAGCTCCACCATGCTTATCATGAAAAAGGCTAATGACTTAATATACCATATTACTTCATTTGTGTTGAACATGATTGTATTTTTTTTTAATATTGTCACCACATACCCCCAACAACAAGCTGACTTTAGTGTAACTGTTGTTATTGCAGTTATCTTCATAATCACAAATAAATTCTGCATAAAAATTTGAACGGTTTGCTATTAGCGTAACATTGTTATAAGAGTCACTGATCATTACATGAAATATTACTATAGTAGAAGGTAAACATTTTCTAATCAGTATTACTTTTTTGGCTTCCCACTAAAGATAATCGCCCAAATATGGAGGTTCACACGCGTGAAATGGAAACTGACTAAATGAATCTCTCTGAATTTGTTCAATAACATTTCGCTCGGGGAGACTAACATTTACATTTAGTCATAAAATAAAATATTTTTTAGAGGAAGTTAATTCCTACGCATTTCACCCTCACAAATTAAGATTAATAAGAAACAATCTTGGAGGGAGTCATCCTAAACACTTTAACTGAATACCGTAAACCCTGCGTCCAAAATAATAAGATGTTGCAACTATTAAAGCCTATACTAATTATGTACGTACATGTTAGAATGTAACAGATGGACAATTAATTTTCAAATAACAAAATAAAACGTTCAAGCAAGGACAATTATTCATCGCTCGCCGTCGTTTACCAAACATAAACTAATTATCTTTGACGTGCAGCAGTGTCAAATGATACAAAGTTCTATTTAAATGACATCTTTAAAATAAACCACACGAGCTTTTTGTTCTTAAATGGTGGATTATTACGGTACTTTTATTTCAAAACTACATTTTTGTATAATTACACTCATGTGTAATCCTTCTGTAAGAAAAATTTGCCGCAATGTAACAATGTAGATAATGCAGCATATTTTTGAATAAAACAAGTAAACATCGAGATAACATGAAATACAGTAAATCCCTATTTCTATAGAGGAAATGGAGTGAAACATGGAGGTATTGTATACAACTCATAAAAAATCACTTTTTACAGCGATGGTCACATTAAATACCTAAACATGGACATGTTTAACCCTTTATTGTTCCATTGAAAAACTATTTGTATTTCCTTCATCATCAAATTTGGGTTTATTGCAATCAATATGCCTATATTTACCCTACCTTACCTATGTCATAAACATAAAATGTCACTTAAATTTGGATTTGATATGGACTGCTTTGACTTGGACAACCTATCACATGTCCCACTACTATTGTAAAAATCTCTACCGTAGCAGATTCGAGGCATTGCGAAAATGTAAACTAATATTTGACACATTCTCATACAAAGATTTTAGTCTTGTCGGAAATAGATAAATGGCCGATGTGCTACAAACAAGTTGTCACGTTTAAGAAAAATTATCAGTTAGTCAAGCAAACATGATTCAATAGTACCAGCCAGTGGAACTAAACACAAAGTTTAGCATTCATAACCGATCTCTACAGGACATTACTAGCTGGAAATACAATAATTTTTACTGATTCGCATTATGCTGTGACACCATTTCTCTGAACTGAACAGAGGTTTGCATTACACAATGAAGAAAGTGCAACCATTTATTTCTCATCGTTTTTAAGATTCGGCGTAGCATGAAAAAGCTATGAAATTTAAATCTGCTTGAGAAATTATAACGGCCAACGCAATCATGTATCGTTTTTACGCTCCATTTCTGATTACACCATTCTATGCAGGCTGTTATTCTCTCAAGATTTTCTCACGAACTCGAAACTAAAGTAACATGAGGAGATGATAATCGAACACACCCGTTAAGAACTTAGTAATGTTGTATACGGATTATGAAAAGAAGAAGAAGAACAAATTATTTCCAGTATTATCAACAAGACTTAATTGGTTCTTTTTTTTATAAGTCGCAACAGATACTGTAGGAGACAATTTTGAATTTATTATATCCCTCCAACTTCAAATTAGCCGAAAATTAAGTAGCGTAATGGTAATTCTTTAGCGTTACGAATCTCTTTATGGTTTTTATCGTTCCCTGTAATAGCCAGTTGGGTCATTGCAAATTCCAAAACACGCTTGCGGTGCACATTCCAAAAATTATGATCCACCAGTCGTTACCAAGCAAGGACTTTCAAATTTTAAGACACCACATCAGTGGACATCTTCATTTGCTCTGGTGCCAATAGTATCACTCTATTCATAAAAGAGCTGATTCTTCCATCCATAGTAGCGCATCAAGACATTGGAACTTCGTCATTTGTACTTGCTTATTAAGTTAATATTTGGAATATAAAAGTGGATTAAAAAACTGTTGAGTAGTAATTTATCTTTACTTTAAATATAATATGTCAGCTTTGCATTAGAGCTTTTAGAGTTTCCTGTCATCAGGGCATCAATCAAACTTCCGATGCAACTTGTACTTACAAAAAAAAAGATTGGAGACGGGCTTATCTCACGCTCAAATATTTAATAGCCTGTTCACCTTTAGACATGAATCAATGCGATGGAGACTTTACTTTACTATATCACTTTACGACACTTTTAAGATCAAAGGAATGCGAGGACAGAAGATATAAGATTTCCTTAACTTTCATTACCCAGAATCAGCTCGCATGTACTTGCAAACTTAATCTCATTCTCATGATATGAGTAAATGGAGCAGAAAGGAGGAAAATGGCTTACGAGTAGTTTGCTTTATGCATATGTACATACAATTTTGTTCACCTGGTTATCATAAGGAATGCACAAGGCGCTCCCTACTTCAGATAACATTCATGAAACAAAAGATGCAATTACATACCTAAGCATTGTTTGATAAACTCTGAACCATGCAACGTGTAACGATGATCAAAGAAACAAAGGGTTTAATATCGTCTCTTCCTGCACCCGTGTGCCCAATCTTTCAAATCCAAGAAATAAAAAAATCAAGCTCTGTGGCTTAAACTTTCCGCAATCTTTTATGGGACTTATGTGGAAACAATGGATCACTTTTTTCTCCCCATTCCTAACTTACATTCATGCTGAATCTCGTAGGAATTTGTAACACTTGAAGTTTGTAATCTGCCACGTGACAAATACGCTGTAAGAATAGAAAGGCATTTTCGTACAGTATGCATACGTGTGTATAAGTAAAAGAACAACGTAATCATTAAAAAATGATTTTGTTCCACAGTTAAAACACAGATAAGTCTCATTTTCTGTTACCAGATATTTAATTTAGCCAACATAGCAAACAAATCATGTAGCATTTTTTTTCAAAATGAAATTTATTCGATATGGTGGTTTCAAGGGATAGGACTCGCACGTGGTAGACTACCGCATCGCGTTTGTCAGTCATATTTAAATTCAAAATTAATTTATGGGCTGACTATCCGCCAGTTTAATGCTAAGGCGTACAGTAGTCACTAGGATTAAGAATTTGTTAGTTTCTTTAAGAAATTTAGGAACCAGATACGTGCTTTAGGCCTTGAATCTCAATTCATTTAATCAAAGGCAAACGTTTACTTGCTTTTTTAACATTGCAGCTACGTCTACATTGCTTTAATGCTCTCATTTCTAGAGAAAAATACATTTCTACAAGAGTAATGGCGATCTTAATTGCGATCATTAGAACAACTAAAGTCTTTATTCCAGCCTTCAAACTGATGTGAGAAACATAGGTACCTTGTTAAATTTGTCTAATCATCATCTAAGTGATAAACATTTACAATTTGTAATGGATTAATGTAGGACAGTTAAATATTTAGAGCAACGCTGCATATTTTTAGCTACAGAGACAAAGACTAACATTTATATTTTGACTATCTTTCCTGCTCATTTGAATTTTACTGGTGGGCCAATCAGAGGAAAGGAAACATCCTAGGTTCATGATGGAATGTTCAAAACAAAAATCTTTTAAAGTATTAGTTTTAGTAACATCAGCAATTTCCTACTGTCCGTAGGGGTTTGCTTCGTGGAAACATACATACCTACATTATTACTATTTGTTGAACGGTTAATAAATTCAGAAGCACTTCCGAAGGACGGCTTTTATAGTTCTCACAAATATTAGCATGGGCTTCTATATGCTAATGTTTTCTAGGCTGATAAACAAAATACAATGACTTAAAAGTAAATATAAATTAACCATAAAAAATAAGCAGAGAGAAGAAAGTGGCCAGGCTTCAGTTAATTCATGATGGAATGTTCAAAACAAAAATCTTTTAAAGTATTAGTTTTAGTAACATCAGCAACAAAACAGGCTAACAAAATACAATGACTTAAAAGTATATATGTATAAATCAACCATAAAAAATAAGCAGAGAGAAGAAAGTGGCCAGGCTTCAGTTACAACTTTTGATTTGTTCTTTTCCGAAATTTCACACTGGAAAATCTGAGCAACAAAAGTCTTGTTATTTCCCAAGCTAAAATTGCCTAGTGTTATTTACCTCCGCAACATAAAGTTATAAAGAAGCATAAGTAAAAACCACACTGAAAATGGTTAAACCATTATGCGCCTGAAATTTACAAATTAGTTGCATAAGTTATTTTTGCTGAATCGAAAACATGCTAAAGAGATACTGAGAAACAAATATGCTAATACAACAATATTAGTTAGGTTCAATTCAAGTCATTAGGTGGAAGCTATTGGAGAGAACTAAACTTTGAAACTGAAATTTGAAATCAAGAAAAGGTCGCATGCAAAACATGTGGTTTCTAAAACTTAAAGTAGCAGATGTATTCAGTGGGTTTCAGATTTCACAGAATGAATAAAAAGATGTTTTAATGACATTTCTTGAGTCAAACTTTTCATCCCCTTACAACTTGTGGTTTTACTTGCTGGTGTTATATTTTTCCTTCTGCAACGCATCATGAATATGAATCACGAAACATGATGTAACGAATGAAAGTGAATTGAACTTGTAAAGGGATGCAGATGAGGTAATAGTAAATAGATGAGGTCACAATCAAGAAATGAAAAGATATCATTGGGTTGGGTGGGTGCAGCATATCAAGCTAAATTTTTATAAAGCACTTTGAACGTAGCATGCATGTAGCATGATGTGCACTACACAACAAGACAGCTTCGCCACTGCATTTTCAAATTGCAAAATGAAGCAAGTGTTTCGAAGTGTTTTGCCTTTTATGAAGCAACTCAATTAGATGTGAGACATATTATGGGTACTGTACTAATTGTATTATTGACTAAAATTCGAATAATGAGATTGATTTCGAAGCATACATAATTCAAGTTTAATATTGTAATTGCGGCTGGTTTGAAAATATTCTTGGTCATTGAATTTGGTTCAGGTGGGTTCTGACTAATGGCTTTCTCAAACTTAGTGACCCAGCGGTCGCATTGCCAGTACATTGCCTTATTATAAAATACCTTTGCGTTACACAATAACAATAATGTTCAAAAGCTGAATCATATTACACAGATTTTTTCTCCTGCTTAATCTCATGGATTAGGTTACCTTAAAAAAAACCAAGGAATCTATACGGGATTTGGCATTTCAAAATAGCATATTAAAATGACCTTGTATTTACAACCACGCAGGCCAATGACAATATTACAAAATGTCTAAACTACTAAAGCTAATTTGACCAGGATAGACTAAATCCAGCCTTCTTAGACTCTAACCTACATTGGCAAAAAATTAAATGAATTGGTTAAAGCAATATTTTTATTTAAAATCACGCGGGATACTAATCTAATGGAAGTTTTTGACTACACAGCGTATTTTAAACGTACACATAAAAAGATGGATAAGGTTACGATTTGAATAAATGTAATAAATAGCAGTAGCAGGATAAAGCAAACCAATTTGTACAACTCATTTAAATAAAGTCATAAGTCATGCTGGCACAAGGCACTGTTCAATCTGTTTAATGGGGAAGTCATTGAATTAAATTCAGCCTTCATGTCTTTCATTCTTGAGCCATGAGGATTGCAACGTAGGAAGAAAAAAACTGTGCTTAGAGTTCTCCGAAACTCCATGTTACCTCTAAAAAAATTTCCTTTTATCATCATGGTTATCCTGTCGCCCCAACGAGTAATTAGCGCTGTGATTTGCCTAAATGAGTGTCAGGGACTAAACTGCTTAAGGACAAAACGGAAAATTTAATGATACGTCAATTCGTGGCTAGTTCCAGCGTATTTAGCAATAAGTAAGTAAATCATTGAAAATATAACGTCTAAAATAATTACTGCTGCATATACTATGCAGTTTGTTCTATTTCAATTTAAATGGTTGTTGCAAACAGTTATACATGCATCGTTGTGAAAGAACAAACTTGGTGGATTACCTCTACTTCGTTTTCAAAGGTGGTGTTTAAGCCTCTTCCTTATTTTCAAGGGTAGGATTTGGACTCGCAGAAGTAGATAATGTAAAATTTTGTGAAACATTTGGTTTACAGCAGCGAGAGGGGAAAGAAAGAGGGTTGAACCCGTAAGGATAAAAATAAATTCGGTCAGAGCGAAAACGTACATGTGATGTCAACCCAATGGTAGACAAGCACCGTTTCCGGCGAAAGGGGATGCTGATTAGAATGGGTCTATGTTGCAGTGAATATACATAAATGCAAGCTTTTAACTGATTGTCAAAACGAGAAATATTTTATGTCTACAGTAATAAACTAATAATGATAACTGTGATTCACGATATTAAATTATGTGTAACTATTTTTTACTTTACCTGATTCAAGTTAAATCCCAAAATCTTCCTGAATTACTAAATTCACAGGCAAAACCATGATGTTTACTGTTCAAAGAACCAAAACGATTATCTTATGACACATTCTCACAATGTCAGATCCAGAATTTTGACAGATATTGACGATAATCCCAAAACTTTGAATATAAGCTTTCCAAATTGTTTACAATTAAAATGAATGCAAATGCATTAATGAATTTAAATTTAGCAGGAACTACAAAAAAAATTCATAAGGTACTACGGATGAGGGAGGCACGAACGTTTATTTTTGTATTTTGCGATAAACATTTTAAAGTCACTGAAGTGGATAGAAAACTTCATGCACAACGGCGATGAGGTGTAGCTCTCGTACGACCGAACTTCAGATTTCAACTGAAGAGAGGGTTGGAAAAGCAGCTCACACATGTGCTTTTTTTTAAAACCAACACAAGCAACAGGATGAAACCAAAAAATCAAGTAGCATGAGACGCGAGCGAATAGAGCGAACAATGCTAATAGTACATTTTCATCAAAAACTGCATACTGCTAGACAAAAGGTAAAGAAGTTTACATTGTTAGGGATTTGAAGTTATAAAACCAGTAACCTGATGGTTTATCAGCATGCAAGTTGCTCCGTCTATCTTCTTAGTTGTGAATTTGATCAGTGCATAACCTGTGGCTTTGCAGGTGCAGGTGGATAACTTGATGGTACTGATTTCTAAGAAAATTTCGTAATTGGAATCGGAAGTGCTGGAATGTAGGGGAAGTAAGTAAAGAGTCAATGACTGCCGGTATCATGCCTACCCCACAGTTTCCATCACATTTTGTCTCAAACAAATTTCATTCAATCCGAATGCATGAAGACGATTCATTATTATAGTCACTAATAATGTGAACTTCATCAGCATGCAGTAAAAATGTTCTAATTGCGACTTTCTTTCTAAGAAATGATTAAAAAAATAAAACTGGTGCTGTTGCTATATTAGATTTGCTTAAAATTTTATAGACAATGTAACTTAATTTAAAACGTGAAGCAAGCTTAGATGACGTACTGATGACGACATGTATAAAATGTATGTACATGTGTAAGTATTATAATGTATGTATTTATGCAATAATCTTTTCTATTGCAAAGCTAGCTGACCGACTGTCCATGATCAAGTGCAAGTAATCTGATTAGCGGTGGAACCGAATTTAAGAAAGATAATAAATTTTTCAAAATCAAATACAGGGATATTTTCATTTTGCAGCGTAAATCGATTTTGGTTGCAACCTTACTGAGCACAAATCTGTGATGACTAGACAATTTTTCTCTTTTTTTTTGATTTTGAGAATCAAAAAATTATTAAATTCAGATTGTTTTTACATACTACGCCATTTTCATCAAATTTAACTATTTACCGATAAAAAACATTGGGAACAAAAAACGTAAATATTTCCAAATTACCTCCTATGAAATGAAATTTTGGGTTCAAACAACTCTCACGAACTTATTTAATCCGTATTTTCATAAATCGATTTTTAAATAAAACTTTTAAAAATTTTATTTTGAGTAAGAGCTGACATGCTAACTTTTCCAGAAACCTCTGTGTTGTTTCTAGCGAAATAGCTGAAAAGATTATTCATTGTCAAAAAGTTGATTTGTCTATCCTCCAAGTCTATCTTTTATACTAAATGTTTGTTGGCGGTTTTGTTGTTTAACTCATCAACTGAACTATTAGTC
>JAANSQ010000199.1:0-33027 GCA_036850885.1 Lepidocyrtinus dapeste
TTCAATGTTACACTCATTCAAATAAACTCTCCCGCAGCTGTGTTTATACAAGATCTTAAGCCTTCTTAATTGATTGTATTGTATATCCACTATTGTTGATCCACCGATCCACTACATCATGGATTCATGATCAAGTTGGGCTCTGCAAAATTGCGGACTTTCCGAAACGGGTTGGTGGCTTCTACTCCCGAAGAAACTTGTTTAAATGCAAATTAACTAAATGTATTTACGATGCCAAAAAATTAAAAAAGAGGCTTGTAAATAAGGGAAAACTAGAGAGAAGTACAGCGCAAAACCCATTAATAATTTTGCCTGTACTTTAGAGAGCTCAAATTGGTCATTACATACAGATTGATAACTTCAACTCGCAAATTAATTAGTACCACATTAAATATGTTGGAGAAAAGCAGACGTGAGCTTTAGAGTGTGAAAATTCAATTTTGTCATCTCACTCCTTTCTACTCTTCTTCCACGAACGGACTTCTGACAGCTCTCATCCTAGCTCTTTGTAAATTTTCAAATATTCTGGCCGTATTCAGCCTTTTGATTTCAATAATTTTGCAATTTTTAGATACACTTTTAGAGCCTAAACTCCTAAGACAACCTAAGAAACTGCAACACTGCAAGCAAAGCCTAGTCGTACTCGAAATAAAATTTTTCTTGTTCTGGTCGTGTACGATTGGCTTGTCCAGTCCAACTCATTTGGTTGAGCAATCCTTAAACTGTCACGACTTACAATCTCCTGGTATTCCCAACATCCCAACTGTCAGCTTAGCCTCCGAGCCGAAACTGTAGTGAATTATAATCCTCGCAAAAGGCTATTATTATCTGGAATGATTTAGCTTGTAATTTTTACTTGTGTATGTTTTTAATCGAAGCAGTATTTTTGCTAGTGTCTGTCCTACAGCATGATCACTTTCAAACGCGTAGACGGAGAAGACGGATTGACATGAAATAGCCGATTTATTAGTTGACTTGGGAGAATTCACTCGAATTGGTATACTTTGTCAAGTAAAAATTGTGTTGGTAAAAAGCTACATGCAAAGTAATAAAATAACTTAAATCCGGGTACAATGTCAGAATTATAATAAATTTAGGCCGATCCATCTAGTTACCAGTTGAAATTTGCGTGTCTCAAGGGGAATCTCAGATTTGAAGGTGTAATCTCACAGGCTGAATGAATAAATAAATAATTGAGTAAGTCGGCAAACAGTATCAATGCCATACGCTACATTTATGAATTTTATGAATCATTCATTTCCTCCCAGAGCCGTTCAGACTGAAACCAAAGAACCCAAAGAATTTCGCTGCGCTGTTTTACTGCGTAAAAAATGAGATGGTCATGATTATGATACCAGTAAAAAAAATAATATGATCCTCGACTCGACTCGAATGAGTGATCGCCACGATCCAAAAGAGACTCTTGGCTCTTGAGCATCCTTGCGAAGACTCTTACGCTTTTAAAATGATTGACAGCGTCTAAGCGTCATGCTCATCTTACAAATTTATGCCCTCACACAACTTGACACCAGTGCAACACCGAGGGAAAGTATGTCAAGATGGATGGATGTCGGTGTGATCTTCACTGTTGACATGAGACCAACAAACTCACATGCTTCACGAAGGATTAACAAAGTTAGGCAAAATTATTCAGTTATTAACAGTGCGAGATTTCAGTGATCCGGTTGCTGATATAAATCGCATAGTGATTGAGAAAGAGACGCACAAAATAAGCTCAAGCTTGAATGTTTACAGCTCGTACCTCCTTTTTCTAAACTTTTCAGTAAGATCCCATCTCCAGACAATTGGTGAATGGCTTGTGAGTAGGTGCTGTGGCTGTCAGAGTCAATATCATCATGGCAACTGGGTGTGAGTAGGCAAGCCCTGCAAGCGGAAGATACGACACAATTTAAAGCACCAGTACTTCTGTGCCACTTGGGAGGTGCAGGCCAAGTGGAGGATGCACTCGACGCGCTAGATTCATTCCTTGGAAATGACTTCGTGAAGGGACTCTTGGCTACTCTAGTATCATCCTCGTGTCGAAGGCAGATCTTTTCCGGGGAAAACATTTCTTGTAGTTCATCATGTAACAAGGGACTCAAGCATCTACTGCTTGACGCTTTCTTGGGAACAAACGTGATCGTTAGCTGGTCACCGTTCTCAATGCTACTAGAGGTGGAAACATTCTCCACGCTGCTAGAGTTGCTGCTTCCACTTGCTGAATAATAGCAGAAACTGGCACTACTCCTACCTCCCCCACTTGCAGGTCGAACGTCTCCAATGTTCACACCCACCAAACTCTCACTGGCACTCGTAGTTACTGACATTTTCTGAAATATTTTACTTCCGGCAGTTTCCACAGAGTTGTATTTCAAATATAACAAAACCACTCATTTCTCACTTTTTCTCCAAGTCATTTACTACACGGAAAATTCTCCGGACTTTCCTCCAGCAGCGACTTTACTCAACTTCTATTACTTCACTTATGAGAATTCCAAGTCCAGCTCACTTGCGATTCACTTAGACTCAACAACTGAAACGCGCAACCATTTCTAAATTTAAAAAACTAAATGTTTGAAAGGACACATCTCTGCTTAATATCGTCGTGGCCGAGTTGCGCTTCTTTATAGTCTTGCTGATCTTTTCCAGAGAGCAGATGCGCAAGGGAATGAGCGTAGAAGTGGGACCGAGTGAGACACAGCCTGGAATGAAATGAGTCGGAATAAAGTTCTTACGAAAAGAATCGCTTATTTACGTAATCAGTTTTTAAAGAACTCACGTCTCTGATGCTGAAATAATTGTATTGTGTAGATCAATAGTCGAACACTAATTGGAGAATGAGTCGATAACTAAGTATTCCAAGCGCCGTGAAAAAAAAACTGGTCTTGAAGTGTTGAATCATTTTGCTTGGCTCACTTTGAGCGGACCACTTTTTTCTACGTGTTCTGATCTCACTATTGAAGTGGAATGGAGGAGTTGTAGGTACAAAGACACACGAACACGCGTACACTCGAAGACTCAAAGTGAGAATGGGAAAATGTGCATTTCATATATACGGCCAGGACTCAACTTGGCACATCACAGCTCACTAAAAGCCTAAAAGCTGAAACAAAGTGAACATTTTATTAATGTTAAAATGCTAATTTACTTAAGGTTCTTGAAGCGTTCCGGCAATGGATTGGATCACTCTCGCATAATTTTATGACTAATGAATCATCTACACTGTGGGCTTTTTTTTGCTCAAGTGATTCAGTGATTGGCAATGAAGAAGCTAGTGGCTGGCGTAAAGACTCTTTTTGTTTACCTATGATATTCTGTTTGAGTTAGAACGTGTGCTTGACACTTTCAAACAATTTACTAGTGCATCAATGAAAACGCATAATTTAGCGATACTATTTGACTCAGTAAATGTCCAAAGCCAACACCGATATTTCTATTGGGGCGAAGTGAGAAGTTGTAAAATGTTTATTGTTTGGACTCACCTCATTCAATCTAAACATGTGATGATGTGTTATCACCTCACACGTCTTGTAAACTCATGTTTGAACAACGAAGGCGAAGCCACACACAGGCACACACCAACTTCACACACTGGCTCTCATCTTCTCAGGGAACATGCATGAGTGTAGAGAAAAGCATGAAGTTTAACATTTATTGGGAGTAAAGCCCATTTTACTGATTATCGTGCACATAAAAATGAGAAAAGACAGATTACCTTGTAAACTCCATAGCCAACCTTAACAAAATGCCATGAACTAGAGTCGGCGTTGCACTCAAGCGTAAAATGTTAATGCAGTAGGGACTACAGGGAGATGTCGGAGGAGTCAATGACGATGAACTACACCAAACTACAGACTCTAGCAGAATAACGATCCAGCGTGTGTGTGGCGGCGGATATACAGACGGTTTTATGGTCGACGCGGGTTAGGTCATTCCAAGAGTCGATTTTTCTGCATTGATCCATCCATTCTCTCCAGCAAACGCAGCTTAAAGGAGCTAAGCCGAAGCTGAATCGGTATGAAGAATTGAAGAGATTGTTAGTTTGCTTTCTGGTGTGCATGTGTCTGCTTGCTAACTTCAGTTGAGTCCAAACATCAAACACAACACGAACACGACTCTCCATTCAAGAATGAATAGAAAAGGCGAAAAACGAAAATATCACCCTTTAAAAACAGTTTTCACCTCCACTTTTGCGGATTTAATGTACAGCTACACTGCTCAAGCGCATTCAAGCTCAGCATTTCTGATTATAATCGCTCTCACTGATTTTTTATGTTTATGAGACTTTGATTTGATGATGATGGTGATGATTATTTCATTTTGCAGATTCTGCTCCCCGTAGAAACTTCATGCTTGCTCTAATCTCAACTGACTTGACAGTTCAACTCCCTCCATCTGATTGAGAGTCTTGCCATTTCCTGTGATGGACGTGATGTTAGCAGAAGATAATAGGTCGACACAAGCTCTGTCACGACAAATATATTATTCTATTGCACCAATTGTTCAAGTGGATGTCTGATGTAGAGAATTTTTTACTAGGAAAAAGTCAAAATAATCGATGCGATAGTCATGTACGCATGTTACATCATCGTAATAAGGGTCATTAGCGTCTTGGCTTGTTATCTCTTATCCCTCCATATAATCCACGGACCAAATTAAAGTGGACGATAGAGGTGGATGGTGGATTGGAAAGAGGGAGGTGCAGTATTGTCACTGAGGATTTTTTATCACGTTACAAATGTAATTTTGACGGTATTCATTCATGCAAGTAAATGAGTAAAACCTCAGGTCACGCCAACCAAAATATTTATATTTTTGCCAAAATTTTGCAACACAGATTTCATTTCAAAGTGTTTGCTTTCTCAAAATGCTACCATTTGGATAATCATTGATTGCTCCAATGATTCAATGGAAACGCTTTGTGATAGGATCCTTTGGAATTTTTTATGCTACTAAGGTATTTTATTGAAGCAATATCTTGCCTGAGTTTGAGTTGTCTTAAAGGAGAATAATGTTGACGCTTGTAAGACGTAATGTACTTTAGACTTATCAAGAATTTTAATATCATTGCATTACGGGCAGAAAGTTTTCCCCGCAACAATAGAGGCGTAGTGGTTGGGCATTGCCTCTGCCTGTTACCATACTCATGTGATCCCCATGGCATGACCATTGGCAATTACCATGCCTTAGCTGTCCTCGCACCGTTCCTTGATTTGATTAATGATTAATGACATCTGCCATTTATCAGAATATCCCATTGACAACATGATTATGATTAAATACCTCCTGCCTCAGACAGCTCACAGCCATATTACGTGAAAGGGAGATTTCAGCTTTTTATCATCATCAGGAAGCCAAAGAGCTATGCCAGATCCGGCCAAGCCCTCCCTATGGTACCACTGGGTACACTCTCGAGTCATGTTCAGTATCTTTCTCTGGTCTGAACAGAGCCGAGCCAAGCTCTTGAATGAACGCGAATATGACTAAAAAGTATTCCTTGAAGCTTCTAATAAAGCTACCAAGTTGAGCGGACCGGAATTATGCGACCTTATATGGAAGCAATATTTTTCAAACTTGACTTTGTGGACCAAAGTCAAAAACGAAATCCTTTTCAACTCGAGATGCAAATCCGATAGAGGCGACGGGAAATAAATTACTGCGATGACTGCTTTACCACCACAGATGTGTATTCGAATTTCGAAAACGAAAGTAAGTAACCGATAGTCGTGGCTTGGAAATGAAATCTGATGTTAAGTAATATTCAAACCTGACTTCAAAACCAAACGTTACTTGCAGGAAAAGGATTCTCTGGTCACTAAACGTAATTCTACGTACCGTAATCTTAGTCTTGGATTACATCAAACTCCATCCATCATGTTATTTTAGCCTGCTCGAGAACTACGAAGAAATAAGAGGGGATTATGAAATGTGATTATTATAATTTACAAAGAAGCGAATCCGTTGATAGCTGTTGCAAGATGTATTTCACCCAACTCACACTGCCAAACCATAGCTACCATAATGAGTTTGAAGATTTTCTTCCTCTTTCACTAGTTGAACCCCAGCACATGCACAGGACAAAGTAAATGTAACAAACATTTTTACCAATTTTAGCAGAGCTCATCTTCCATTTTCCCTTTGGTCGTGCCAGTCAGATAAAGTGAAAACCAAAAAGCTATTACGGATTCAAAATAGAATTATAAATATGCAGTGAAATCATGTTTTCCAGCTCCGAGGAAAGTGGAATGAGACATATCTCCTGAAGGAAAACGAGACGGCTAGTAGAGAATCAATTAATTTCAAAATATAGTCGCAAATCAAAAACTGGGGGTGGAGGCTGAGTACCAGGCAGTGTCTACCATTGCGTGTCGACCGCAAAGGCCCAGCTCATGGCAACAATGAATAAATCGATAGACCATGCAAACCAGGCATGATATGACATGAGAGACAGACGGATATTAATGATATGTAAAACGTAAAAATGTAAATCTTGCAATCGAATTCCACAGCAGTTAGAGATATTCCACTTGGCAGCTCTGCCTGAGAGTGAAATGCGAAACACTAGAAGCGGAAACTTGGAAACGCCCTACGAGCCACAGATCCAATCTGAAAGGCAAACCAACTCTCATGGTTATTACTCATATTTCTTCGCAAAAGCGATCATTTGCCAATTTACATTTTAAAGTTTGGTCATAAATATCCGGAAGAAAAACTTTATAAAAAAAGTGGATTTTAAAGCTAAATTTGTTTTGCGCCGAGACAAGATGAGATTGCCATTTTGTCATGCTTCACGTCAGATTGAATATTATATTTTACACTCGCCTTCACTGCCAACGACGAGTTTTGGGCGGGTATGGTCACGTTTGCCTTTGTTTGCTAATCAATTCCCCTCATCCATTTGATTTCGTGGCATTTTCTAATTAAACACTGGCAAAGGATAAGGCGTGTTTTGTAATTGATGAATTATGGATAAATAATTTTTAATGAAAGTGTTTAAAGTTTAAAGGTGTCATTATCGTGTTAAAAGTTGAGTTGAATTTCAATATTTCTTCATATGAATTACAAATTGGTATTACGATATCAGCAGAGATGGCCAGGTTATCCTTTCAGAAATATATTCACTCGTTTTCATGCTTTCAGGTGCATTTTGAAGTTAATTCAATAATATTTAACGGATGGCCCGAAAATCTTTGAAAATTTTTACAATCTGTGCCTGTGAATAAATAAGTACTTCAAATGTGATCTGATATGCCCAAATGCACATGACCTTGTAAAATATCGCTGTCTGAAATGGCAATCGCATATGTTACATACCAAAACATTTCGGAAAGAAGATATAAGAATTCGTCAACCTAACTTTTTATTGGTCAGTCTAGATTAGATCCAGAGATACTTAAGAATGTATGACAATTCAAGTAAATAGGTGGATATTTTAATCCTGGAAATTTTAGCTTGGGAGGGAATCAATGAGTGGTACTTTCCGTTGGGTACTATTAGTTGACACAGAAATGCTCAGTTTCTATTCTAATTGTGTCTGCTTATCCTGAAAAAAGGGTAACAGCTTTGCTTTTCCCTCCTTTCCTTTAAACAATGAATATATTGTTGGAAGACCTTACGTAGTCAGTTCTGAATTATAATTATCCTCCGTAAATGTATTCTTTTTTATTTAGATTTTAAGTACTTCTGATAATTCCATACGAGAACTTTTATCATTGAAGAAGGGACTGAGGTAAACCTAGTTTCGGACATGACATGAGCGATTTCACCCACTGAAAAGTCAGTCTAATTTTAACGCAACGTCAATAAATACGCTAGCTCCACTCATATGCCTTGGATTAGATACTTCTCTGGTTAAATTTCCAGAATGCTTTTTCATTTTTAGCATTTTAACCAAATCTTCAAGGTTCAAATGTTCAAAGACCATTCAGTTTCAGTATTGTTTAATTCTCGCATAGGAAGCTAAAATGTATAAAAAAGGTTCAATAAACAAAAAATGAAAGGACGGATAGAGCTCACATTTTCTGGAGGGGAACTGAGTGATAACATAGCAATTAGCGATTAGTATTGAGAGCCAAACTGACACTGAGAGAAATGCAATGTAATTTTGGGAAATGAATGTGAAGAGAACATTCTAAATTGTGTATGCAAACACAGAGATATGATTATGAGAGCTCTCTCAGTTTCAGACCTGACTGGCTTGAAGTGAACAAAGCTTAACCAAGGCTGGATCTTAGATGAGATGATTCATTCTTGGGGATGCTTACTAAGCATTAGAGTCATTATCATTAATTTACCATTCATTCCCTTATCTCTGGAGCGATAACACTATTTGACAACTTAACTTACTATTACATTGCGATAGAAATGACTTGTTTTTCTTGACTCCTTCTGGATAAAAAAACTCGGTGGCTGGGATTTATGGGTTCATTTACAAAGGGAAATCGGAACTCACTTAAGCTAAATTAATGTTGCTCCGAGACAAGAGACATTTACACACTTTTGAACATTTTTACGCTCAGAGAAGCAAAGGAAACGTAGGAAAGAGAGTAGAGATTTCTGCACTGTTTTATTTCGTTTATTTGCTACACAAGTTGCCGAGCTGTCACGAGCAAAATGTTTCGGTCTTTGCGTACTCTCTTGTCCACAGAAATGGCACAGACGTGCTCAAGCATTCGGACGAAGGCAACCATGGCAAATCCAGCTGTAGCAGGTCACCTCACAAGTCAACAAATTTTTGAACGAGAGGACAAATACGGAGCTCACAATTATCACCCTCTCCCTGTCGCACTTTGTCGTGGAAAAGGTGATAATGATCAGATTCCATTCTTTTTTGTGACTCTTGAGAGTGTGAAAGCTCAAAGGAATTCCATTCCAGCTTAACGTAATTAATTGTCATTCTCCTCATGCTAATTCCTTTACAGGTGTGTACTTGTGGGATGTGGAAGGTCGCAAATATTATGACTTTCTTAGTGCGTACTCAGCAGTGAACCAAGGTCACTGCCACCCCAAGATCTTGGATGCGCTCAAGGAGCAATCTGAAATTCTGACACTTACGTCACGAGCCTTCTACTCGGATGTGTTGGGAGAGTATGAAGAGTACATCACCAAACTCTTTGGCTACGACAAGGTCCTCCCGATGAACACAGGCAAGGAGAAGAAAATACCACTTGATTTCTAGAAATTTGCATGTGTCCCCCATTCGCAGGTTATAATAAAGCTGGTTTAATCGCAGGTGTGGAAGGAGGCGAGACCGCTTGCAAATTAGCGAGAAAATGGGGATACACGAAAAAAGGAATCGCGAATAATCAGGCAAAGATCATCTTTGCCGAAGGGAATTTCTGGGGAAGGACGCTCTCGGCAGTGTCTGCATCCACGGATCCATCCTCCTACGAAGGCTTTGGACCTTTCATGCCGGGCTTCAAAATCATTCCTTACAACGATCTAAAGGCACTAGAGGTAATGAAGCCTCAATTTTTGCATTTTGTCATATTATCCTAATTGCGCCTTTCACAGATTACGTTTCCATTTATCCATTATGTAAGAAAGTTTATAATATTTGCGATAAGGAATCGCAGCCACATGTCAACTTTTTCCCAAAACATTCCGCTGTACACTCCTTCTTCTGGAGATTGTACTATCTAAGGAGTACTAAGTTGTGGACTGGCCGGCACCATCCGAGCTATAGAAGCTATGTAGCTATCTACATTATTCATTATCAATTTATAGGTCACACAGAGTTCAAAACATGATCAGAACTCTCTCTCTCTCTCCACAAGATAGACTCTTCCGTGGAAAACAGAGAAAAATCTTGTTGCGCAACTTGGACTGGAAAATAGGAAATTCGCATGACAGCATGCTCTTTCATAAACTCATTTGCTTCTTGAAAAACTCACATCAATGAAACCTTTTTCCTCTCAAGGTCAAATCGAGTAGATGAGGAATGCTTAATAAAAAAGCGTACAAGTGAAAATGATTGAATTGAGGCCAATCTTGGCAAGTAGGTTTTCATACAACGTGAGTGAGATTGATAATGTTGACTGTTTACAGGAGGTGGCAAAGGATCCTACGGTGTGCGCCTTTATGGTGGAGCCTATCCAAGGCGAAGCTGGAGTAGTAGTCCCAACCGAAGGGTATCTCCAAGGAGTCCGTGAAATTTGTACCAAGAACAATGTTCTCTTCATTGCCGACGAAGTTCAGACTGGGCTGGCTCGAACAGGCAGGAGACTCGCTTGTGATCATGAGAACGTCCGGCCCGATATTCTCATTCTTGGGAAGGCTCTCTCCGGCGGAGTTTTCCCGGTAAGTTGAGGGAAACTACAGTAATGTATTTGAAGGAGGGAGGGATTTTAAGCCAAGAAAATATTGGTAATAATATTTTTAGGTGTCTGCGGTTCTCGCGGATGACGATATAATGCTTAGCATTAAGCCAGGAGAACATGGCTCAACGTACGGTGGCAACCCTTTAGCTTGCAAGGTGGCAATGGCAGCACTCGATGTGATGGAGCTAGAGAAACTCGCAGAAAATGCCGACAAACTGGGAGAAGCCCTCCGCACCCAGTTGAGGAAACTGCCATCGCAGGTGGTGAAGCTGGTTCGTGGCAAAGGACTTCTTAACGCCATCGTCATTAACAAAGGTAATGCACAAATTCAAGACTTATAATTTATGACAGGGCAGGATTTCATTTTCTATTCATACACTCTTCATGAATATTAAAAATCAAGTTGCGGTTAATAGAGCTCCATGATTTATTACACTGACAGCCTTTTATTATAATAAATCTTTTGTTTTTTGTTTAGAATACGACGCCTGGGATGTTTGTGTCCGTCTCAAAGAGAATGGATTGTTGGCGAAGCCCACTCACGGAGATATTATCCGACTAGCGCCTCCCCTCGTCATCAACGAAGATCAGATAAAAGAATCGGTAGAGATTATTGGGAAAACTGTAGAGTCTCTCATTCACTCATAACTCTAAATTGTCTTCAACTCAAAATATTACCTTGGACAATCAATCAAAACCATTCTAATTTTTACTCAAGGATTGTTCTTATGTACATTAGGTTCTTCCAATTGTTTTTATAGTAGATTGACTTTACAAGAATTTTTAAATAAATGTTAAATCGTTATCATACTTGGTAAAGACATAAAGTGACGAGCTTTTTTTTAAAAAAAAAACTATTAAACTAATGAACTCGTTTAAGTCAAATAATAAAATTCTTATCTCCCTCTGGAAGAAAATAAGCTGCATTTATTTACACGTGATCATCTTTGTACAAAAATGAAAAATGAATGGAGAAACGAGGCAACGCGAAGAAAGTTGAGTTGATTGTCATTATCTTTTAAAATGCGAAAGTCTATAGGTATTAACTGGTATTAACTAAATTAGTCTGAAGGAAGAGTTCAAGGTTACAAAACTTAAACCTTACTGGTTAGCCGATAGAGACTTTGGAATATTCTAGCCATATTCAAGCAATCGCAAACTAAATACTTGATGATTTGTGCTCGTTGCTCTTGTTCTGACTATTTCCAAGTGTTTCAATGTTTTTGGTAGTAAAATAAACTGGATTGAAGGTGTAGTGAAGATTTGCGGACAAAAGCCAAGACTCCTTATCCAAGATTTCAAAAGCCAAGGCTATTTATCCAAGAATGCATTTCTCCAAGGGGACAAATACCCAAAAATGCTTTCGTCCAAGGTTACAATTCACCAAGAATATTGTTATCCAAACTCTCATTTACCATGCCGGCTTTTACTTAGCCGAGAAGTTATTCCGTGCTTTACCGGGTTATCCAATAAGGGGCAAGAAGGACTTTTACATTTAGTTCGTAATTTAATAATTTGCTTCTTTCCTTTCACAAAACCATGACAAATAATTTCTCGGCTTAAAGCCGTCATGGTAAATGCGAGTTTGGATAACTATATTCTTGGTGAATTGTTTCCTTGTATAAATTCATTCTTGGGTATTTGTCATCTTGGATGATTGCATTCTTGGATAAAGAGCCTTGGCTTTTGAGATCTTGGATAAGGAGTCTTGGCAACTGTCCTGCTTCCGTAGTGAAGGAACCTGAGAAATTCTATAGGGACTAAGCCTCTGTGGACGTGGTGCTTTGACTAATCTCTTTGCGACTACTTTCGCTGTCGTTGCTGCTCTCCAGCTCCCTTATGATTTTCTCCGCTTCTATGCCCTCTTGCTCCAAATGCCCCAGAACCTGTGGTTTACAATCAAATTAGAAATCAGAGACAATTAAATTTTGCAGAATGTGCAAAGGACAAGTCCTTGCTCAACTCACATCTTCAATCTGTTTCTCGATACAAGCATCATGTGCCATTTCAGTAGCGTTGCCTGGAGATTTCTTGGCCTTCTCCAAAACGGTCGCTTGCAAGGCGGCTTGGTACAGTGTGCGTCGAATGCGAAGGATCACAACGTCTCCAGTCGCTTTTACGGAGTAGTCCGGGGTAAAATTTGTTCCTACGTCTGGAATAAATGGTAAAAGTCTTATTCCAAGGCTGCTGAATTCAAATCGAACCGCTGATAGAACCATGATCATACCAAGCATCAATGCAGGCACAGCAAAATAAGAAAAGGGTCCAGCTTCATAGTGCAGTCCCTCCTTGCCAACAGTGACATCCACCCTGCCCTCTAGAATCAACGTGAACGAATCGGTAGCTTTCCCCTGAAAAGCAAAAAGGCAAAACACTGCGTGACTGTACGGATGGATTACGTAACTTCTTCAATTTCGCAAGTGAGACAAACCTGTTCGTATAGATAGCATGGCTTGAGATCCTTCGTTCCCCGTATTCTGAAGAGGACATTCTTCTTGAGTATTTTGTGGAGGACGCCTTCTGATATGTAACTGGCTCTGAATGGCTCCACACCTTGAGGTTCAAATACACAAATACAGTTAAATCTCCAGATTGGTTGACTGGAGAATTTTTCTCAACTGGTCGTGGGGCTGAGATTTTTCTTACCCGTGCTGAGGAATTGAAAGGCAGCAAGGGCTAGTTGCGGCGAGATGTAAATCGTCTTTTGACTGTTCCTGATCTCCACAAACTTGGAAAAGTCTTTAGTGTGGTTCTGCTTGGCTCGTTTCTTGCTCCTGTTATCCATCCACATGTCAGTCTCGTCCACAATCTCCGCCTGGATTAGTTCCTCAATGACGTCTTCCAGCGTGACAAGTCCCGTCGTCTCGCAAAACGGATCTCGCTCGCTGCTCACCGCATTAATCTTCTGCACAAAGGCCATGTGACCTCTGTGAGCTGAAATCAAAAGCGGAACTTGAGTTAGGTTAATTACATCAATTAGTAGCTGTATAAAACTATCTCTTTGTTATCTAAGAGAAAAATTAGTTCTAATAGACTCCTCCAAGGAGTGGAGAAGGTTAACTTGCATTCTTTGAACTCCTTGAAGACCACGTCCAACGTGGTGTCAGAGAACACGTAGAAACATGGGTTGTTGTAAAACTGCGCCAACGTCTTCAATGGAATCCTATCGTCGGGGTCTACAAAGACCAAGTCTTTGGTGTACAAGATGGTCACAATGTTTTTTTGCTCTCCGTCGTAAATTGGAATGCGGGAGTAGCCTTGCTTCCGGATCTCATTTAAAGTCTCAAAATCCAGGTAGCCGTCAACAGGAAGCATGAAAATATCTTCTAGTCTGGTCATGATATCCTCTACGGTTTTTTTCTTTAGCTCCAGTGCTCCAGAAATAATATTCACTTCGTCCGCCTCAAGGTCATTGTGCTCAATTGTGATCTAGAATCAGCAAAATCAGAGTACCAAGTAGTGCGTATTTTTGGTTTTTACTGGTTTTAAAGTGCCATTGGGGGCTACCTTGACAAGTTCCTTTAGTTTCTCCCGATTATAAACGATTCCAATCTCCTCCCCCAGAAGCTTATCCAGAATGACGCTGATCACATAACTTAGGGGAAAAGTGAGAATCATGATGAGTCTAGTGATCAGTATAGTCTTGGCGCCTATTGCCAATCCATGCCTGGAGCAAAATGCTTGCGGGATGATCTCCCCAACGACAACTATCCCGATCGTAGAGCAGACAATGGCCAGTACTCCAGATGTCATGTCATCCAGGAGGATGGTCAGTGTCGAGTTTATGAGGACATTACCTAAGACGAGGCTGCATAACAAGTAGTTCCCCTGTCTCCTCAGAGGAAGAATTGTTTTGGCGTACATGCGCTCCTTCTCCGAGCCCGTGTTTGCGAGAATTTTCAGGTCCGTCTGGTCCAGCGCCATCAGTCCTAGAGTCAGTCCCGCAAACAGTCCAGAGAGCATGAGAAGTAAGACGATCCCCAAAATATTGAGCCATAAGGGGAGCATTCTTTCGTAAGCCTTTATAGTTATCCAAGGATCCGAACCCTGATGCACCCACGCCATGTCTGTATACAACACCTCCAGAATAATTATTCGCCTTCCAGAAATATCTTTGGAAAAATATAACCAAGCCTAAGGTAAAATTGAATGTAATTACCCGTGTTGTTCTCCTTCACACAAATGAAGAAAAACTCCTCCGCTTGAGTGATTGCGAAGGACACTTCCAGGACAGCGGAGGCCCCATTTGGACCAATGTGCGTGACCTGCATGGGATCATTACCAACCATGTTAATTATGTCACCCTCCATAGGTATTTTCGTACTCTGTCAGTTAATTTTGAGTTCGAGTTCTGTTAGTTTACTGGATAGGTTTGAGACACATCAGTGACATCGCACTCGGTCCCTCTGGATCTCACATCCTTCACAAACTTGATGATCGTTTGGTTGGTAAAGTGTTGCCCAAAGAGACGTAAAGGCACAACCGTGTCTCCAAGAATAGCAGTTACTCCATTCTGTTCGTAATTCACACCATTGTCAACAGCCTGGTGGGATTTTAACCATGATAAAAAATTAGCAGACATGCTGCAAACCCAACAAGACTCAAAACAATGCTCTTTGATATTTCTTAACTTATTCATTACCTCAATTCTTAAGCCGATGACAAAGGCGGTAGAAGCATTCGATACTTTTGGCTCTTCCGGCATGTCAATAATGAAGTTCGTCGTGGGCATTAGAGTTCCTCCATCCCTGGCTTCCTGACCTTAACATTTAATTACAAAAGCATGAGTTTTGGAAAGCGAAAAACATTTGAGCAGTATATGAACCCACCTCTCCCATTCAGTTTGAAGCGACGCTGGTGCCCATGATGCTCATCTTGTGCGTGCTCTTCTAGATCCGGACTGGAAGTCTCAGTCCGCCTCAGGTCGTTATGTGATTCAGTGGCTGAAGGAAGGTGCACAATGCTTACTCTAGTAGGAACCTGCTGCTCTCCACCTCCATTCGTCACGTAAAACTCCCTGGGCGTAGACGTTTCACTCAAATTGATATTTTCACCAGCGTCGCTAAGCGTAGCCCGCGTCGGCATAGGTCTCAAATGATAAGAGATCACATTCCCATGAATGAAGTCCAACAGCACCAGTATCAACACTAGTCGGCTCATCTTAAACCAAACCCTACTAAAATTTAAGTGACTTGATGATGATTTAAAACGTCCCAAACGGCACCAACAAGACAGCACTAGTATTTGGACAAATGTCACACTTGAAAATCATGTTCTTAAACAGTTAAAGTTCACTGAATACTCAAGGAAGCACAGCATATTTAATAACAAATGGTATATGTATTCTTAATATATTCTCGCAATCAAATCTTGTGGAGTTTGGGCTAGTTCTCACTTTTAAATTAGCACATGAGCAGGCACCTAAATCATGTTGCGCAACAACTTAAGGATATAGATAAATGTAGAGTATGCGTGCAAACTGCAAGTGAATAAACCGCTCAGCAATAGGTCTTTTAGTCACTGAGAGGGCTGAGCCGGACACCTCTA
Source organism: Lepidocyrtinus dapeste (assembly GCA_036850885.1). Taxonomy (NCBI): domain Eukaryota; kingdom Metazoa; phylum Arthropoda; class Collembola; order Entomobryomorpha; family Entomobryidae; genus Lepidocyrtinus; species Lepidocyrtinus dapeste. The sequence goes on from JAANSQ010000199.1 coordinate 15,867, forward strand.
ACCGTTTATTTATATTTGGTCAGTCAGCCTCGTGAACAAAATAAATATGACAAGGTAGTGTGACTCTGTAAGTGCTGGATATTAAACGGGCAATGTGAACCACTGGCTTTTATTCACATTCCACTGGTTCGTCCTTTCCTCGTCCACCACGGGACTTGGTAATGAAAGCGAGGCTTTGAAATATTCTTTAGGGATTAGTAAGGAGGCCCTAGTCTGAATCCCTAACTTAATTCATTTTACAGGCAAATTTTATCTCACACGAGATCTTAGCCGAGTAAAAATGAATTTTAAACAAAGGTTTTGAAGGAAATGGTGAAATCCAAACTTTAAATATTTGGATTTAATAAAATGCAACAAGTAGAAAGCTTGTTGTTGAGAAAGTGAATGGAAGACGATAAGTTGTAAGCGATCCTCCTCTCGGCACACACAATTCGTGATTTATCTATCTCTAGCGTAGTTTTCCATGAGAACGCGAACGAAAACAGAAAGAGCGAGAAGACATACACGACCAGAGAGACGGTGTTATGTTCGCATTAGGTAAATGATCGGGTTACTTCGATTTTGAGTTGACCGACTTGTCTCTCTTACTCTGACTATGACTAGGCTTGAAAAGTCTCTGTCTCTGTGAACTTTCCTGTACAGCTTGACTAATTGCTGGTAGTAAGTCAAATCTTAATTGGTTTATCAAGTCAGAGCTACTGCTTTAGTATGCCAAGCACTCCTCCTCCTGTTGGGATACACTTTTTCCATGAAAATGTAAACTGCGTTGCTTATGAAGCTTTAGTGTCTGCTCCTATTCAAATATTTATTAATGAGGTGAGACTACAGCCCAAAGTGACACGTCATGAGTAAGCTTCGTAACATTCCAAGTTTCAGAAGTCACTTCACTTTAAAAAGACAAGACAAGGCATTGATTTGAAAAAGTTTGTCATGTATTCAGGCACGAACAAGTCCTCCAATGAGCCATAGTACAGGAGCACACCTCGATAGTCGATATCCTCACATAATTTGCAGTCATCAACATAGAGATAATAATCATCATAAAACTATACTCTTACAGCATTCGTTTTGTTACATTGTTGGAACACTTGTAGTTTGCAAGACTTCTTTAGTGGCCGGGCTTGGCTTCTCCCTAAGTTTTAACTTTGCTCAAAGCAATTAAGAGAAATAAAACGCTTCCTTACAAGTAGTGTCGCATCGCAGGCTTGAATGACTTGCTCTCATTCGCATACTTTTGGCTGAGCTACCAATGTCTTTAAGCTGCTGATGTCACAGGGCATGCTGATATCATTAAAACTCTACTCTAAGACTGGGCTTGACTTGAATCACTCATTTTAGAAAGTACGCTTCTAGTTCTAGATGAAATAATCAATTTTTGGGAAACTCATATGAAATCTGGATTGATCTACTAGTAGAACCTAATTATTTAAACTGGAGTGTTGAGATAGCATCAAGGGAGGTGACTGGAGTGGCATATATGAGTATGAAGATATAGAGCCAAGCTGTGTCATAAGCTCACCAATAACTCTTGATTTGTTGATTAATTAATGTCGATTATCAAAAATGTAGGAAACAAGAGGCCAAAAAATGAATCTCTCAAGAGACGCTTAGGGGAAAAGGAAATAAATGCATTAAACAATCTTGTGGCTGTTACATGCTACCAGAAAAAAAATAATTTGTTTGCATTCAAAGACCTTGCATCTGCTCCTTATCATTTACAGTCCAAACTCATCAGTAACAGCTACGTGAAGAACTGTTGCAAAAAGTTTGGCTAAACTGAGCACAATTCATTCATTTCCACAAATCCTTACGGATGGATGGAGTCGATGGAGATGGACGAAGCGAACACTTGGCACACACATCAAAGTTGAGTGCTTGCAAGAGGCTAAGATTTTCTGCTAATCAAGCTTTCAAGAAAAATGAGTTTGTGAGAACTTGTGAGAACATTACAATCGATATAAAATTCGCATTGCATAGTTCCAGCGCATTAAAACCGCTGTAACACCTGTACACACGTACAAAGATAACATACCGTAAATGCCCTTTTGATATCCTGCTCCCGCTATAAAGTTTCATATTTCTATTAACGATTAATGCTCCATACTTGGAAAGTAGTCAGAGTAAATCCCACTGTTTCAATTGCTTCACGCAGAATCTCACGGAAAAAGTGTACAGGAATAATCGCCTTGGGATGTTAAAAGGGAATAAACGGTAACCTGGCACTAATATGATGTGCATGTATAATTTGGTGTTTTCCTTTGTCAGCTAATTTCACTCAACTTGTTGAGCACGTCTCACGAATTGGTAACAATGGGAATGAGAAATTTTGCACCTTTCATCCTCTAGCAACAAGACATTGATTTTGTTTCCGTCTACAATACCTAAACAAAGACAAAATTTTTATTTTTGTCTTCGGCGTTAATTGTTCCATGAATGCGTGAATGATAAACCAATGGATTCACTGATGCAGCCAAAATAAAGGAAAACAGAGTCTTCATAATATTAGGAAAGATGGGGAGAGGCAAAAGGTCCTAGTATCTGATGCAAATTTAATTATAATAATTAGCCCAGAACTGGCTTCCATATTTTTATTGACTTAAATTTGTCTAATTTAGAAATTAAGACCAAATCAAACCTTTTGCGTATTTACTGTAAAATTAGCAAAATTGTTATTCGAATCTTGAATCGTATTGAACAAAAACGTTCTATTTCGCGTAATAATCATTCAGGGAACTCCAAATCTTTAAATATTATTTAATTGTAATATAATTTATTTCGACGCAATTCGTCAATCTTTCAACCCTTAAAGGTCAAGCTGAGCCATAGTGCTACAAACGCTGGCTGGATGCTTCTATTTCTAACAGTATTGCATGCTCCAGCGCATGCTTTATGCAATGCATGTTACGTTGCATTATCAAAGCTTTAAGTTTGGTGTAATCATTAGTATCAAAGTAACAAATCACTATTCAACTCAAGGCCAGGCCAGATTCTTAAAGAATGTAGAAGTTCCAGCCAAAGTCAAACTTAAAAACACATTTTCCTCCTTCATTCTGATTGTTTGCGTTTGATGCGCGGTCAGTGTCTGCAATTTCGCATTGTGTTCAAGTCAAGGGGAAAATCATAGTTAAGTTCACAGCATTTTAATTGAGACGGACTGTAGGTGGAGAAGGGCTCACTCATGTGTGTACACGTAATATCTTGCACCTTTCAAAAAAAAATATTCCACGTCTCTACATCAGAGTGATCATTCTCTGTAATAATTGATCCATTCATCAAGTTTACAAAATAGTTTTCCGTTCACCTTTGCCGGTCAGTTGATTCTGAATGTCAATGCATTATGCCGCAAATGAATGGCTCGTTCCCGCAAATTTTCCCACCATTTCAATCTCGCTTAGTTATGAATTGTTAATATTTACCATGGTTACTAGGCCAATTATTAATTTTGCTTCAGCTGAGCCCAACTGTATGTGTTGTACCTGTTGTGGGTGTACTCAGGTATTCCACTCATCCATTCGCTCCAGCAATTTGTGGAAATGTACTGCATGAAAAAACGATTTGAGGTTAGAGTTCGAACCATCCCACAACAAGCATCAATTTTCTTCTGAAAGATTACAACTACGACAGCCTCACCACGCCAGCACTTTTGGAGTCATCCGACAAGGTGAGTGGCGTGGCAAGGCATTCACCCTCGTGAGGAATGAGCAAGGTCTTTAGAAAATCAAATTGCTGGAAAAACTCTTAAATGCAATCTAGTCACTCCTGCTTATTAATTAACTTAAACGATAACCACCTGTCATAGTGGGAATTTTGTTAGGGAGTCAGAGTCGGCACTTGGTTTCAAAATTCCTCCCATGACCTCTCTCAGCTCTCAATTCCATAAACATTACCTGCTTAGCAAATTTATGGCATTTGTGTCAACCGTAACCAAACCTGATGCATGACCTGGTAACTTCCCTGAACATATCGATGCAAAATTGAGTTTAGCTTCATTAAACTCATTAAAAGGGTAATAAAATGGGCGGGCCATGCGGCCATGAGAAATTCAGTAGCTTCTTATAAAACTACCTACAAGTTTCCAATGCAGTATCAAATGTTTTTGACTTCAGTTCACTGATATCTATCCCAACTCAAGGTGAATTCTTACTTATCCCATCGCTCGCAACTTGCTAAAGTGAACTTTGAAGCAAGCAAGGTGCAACGTTAAGCTTGTCCTTCCTTTGCAAACCTAACAACCTGTCAGTACCAACTCCGTGGTGAAGCAAACGCGCTATGTGTAATAAATCGGCATGAAGTTCGACCCAGGAATCCGGTCGTTCGACAAATTTTAAGCATTTGCACAACCTCTAACCTCCCCCGAACTGAACCCTAGCCCATTTGATTCTCACGCCTAATTGCCTATCTAGATTGGCTATGAATGTTACGTGCTGCTGTAACATCAATAGCTTCATGCAATTTATACAAAGTACAACTACAACAGATCAGACAAGTTATTTCTGTTGTTTCATTAGGAAAGATTATTACAAGTGTAACTTTTACTTCTGGCTTGCTGACAAGAGAATGCTCCACATTACACTCTATCAAAACACCTGTCGGACAAGAACAAATGTGCTCCTTCTTTTCCTACAAGAAAATAATTTTTGAGGAGCTGGAATTTTTTTTCTCCCTTTGCTTCGAGATTCCTTTTGTGCATGCATATTTTCAAATGAAACGTTATAAAAATTCGTAGAATTTGTTCGAATGACGGACGATATAGGTCGTAAGGAATGCTTGCAGGAAGGGCAAGGACTGATTGCTGGAAATAATGCATTGTACATTAATTCAGACGACAAGTATCATAATCATGTGCTTGCATGTGGATGGATAAAGAATGAATGCTAATTGTTGGGATTGTAAGCTTGCAAAGGAACAAAGAAGAACTTGCGTGAGCACATTACATATTACAACATTTACAACGAATTACATCCTCATCAAACTCACTCTCAGATTTATTGTTGGATATAGGAGGTGAGCATTTTTAATTGCTTCATTCATCCACCTGCTGCTCTTTCCTTTGGCTATTTCTCATCTCAGACGAGGAAATCCTCTCGTACTCCAATATTTACTCCTTGTTTCCATATTGATACATGCCTACATGCATGTAGATATTTGCAAGATTTTTTAGTGAGCTGATACATCCTGAAATTGATAAGTAGAGCTAATTTCATTTCGTATAATGATTCAATGATAAACCCAAAATGTGATTTTGGAGCATGTACAGTTCATCAGTTTGCATAACGAATCCCTACGTGATAATATTTGATTATGTACAGTAAACTTCCAGTCATAATATTATTTTGGAATCTGTAATCGCGGATTTAATGCTTTGCACCGGAACAACATAGCCCATTTCCAGAATAGACAGTCACTCAATGATTAGCTTGCTTTTGTTCACATGATTTTTGAGATTCGTATGGACTCATATGATATGCAAGTTTGATCAAATCCTGCTGAAGTGTTTAGCCGCATCTAGGTTTTGATTTGGATTAAATCCATTACTCACCAACATTATATACTAACTTGGGCCACATGTACTACTTACGTGATTTTCTTCGAATCTCGATTGCACTCGCTAAGTAACTCTTAGACGACCGAGATTAGATTGTATTCAAAGGGTCTGCAATGATTACCATCAACGTCATTGACTGGTTGCTTTTGATAAAATGCAGAATGAGAGCTGCACTACTCACAAATTCCTTTAGGTACACTTGGCATTTCTCACGATTCTTTTTCACTTGATAAGAACTCTGTCAGAGGTACCTACTGCCTTGCGTCATTTGCAATTGCATTCTTACGAGGAATTAGAATGCAAGCAGCAGACTGAAATTGCATTCGGGAAGTTAAGCCGTATTGGACCAGACCTAAAAAAATTCCTTTGAGACTAAACCCAATATTGCGTCATCACATTTGTTCGCTTGAAATATGTAAACGACTTGATCTCCACGTCGTTTAGCAATTTGCACGCCTTTGCATTAAAAGTGTGTACTTTTTTCGGTCTTCTTTTCCATCCTTTAGGTAAAATTAAGAATTCCATTAAATGATTTGATGAAGCGATTTATATTTAATTTTGTATTAAATCTCACCTGAACAAGGTAAGAGTCCAGAAACAAATTATAATCCCAGTGGCAGAAGGAAACATTGTAAAACTGTCCAAAAGTTTCCCATCACCGTTTTAAATGCACAAATAACTTAAACAATAGTATTTTAGGCGTCACCAAGTAGCCTAAGCATGAAACAGTATTCCAGCAATCTAAATCCAGCCCAAATGTATTCATTGTAGTAACTGTAAATTACAGTACATAAATATTGATATCTTATGCATTAGTTATTAATGGTGATGGATACTGCAAGATGATGCCTTTGCTCAGCCAACTAAATTTGGCAACGTCTTAGCCTTATATATGCTAACGCTGATTGGATTAATTGATAGTAAGCACTGAAGCTCACTTGAGCGTGATGAATTCATGGATTCAATTTTTAGATGTTTCTTAAAATGATATGCGAGAAAGAAGCAAAGCAAAAGCCGCAAGATTCCAACAAGTGCATTGTGTAAACGTAAGTGTAATATTGCGTTTTCCTCTTCACCTCCAGTGGCTTCAGTGTCCAATGATTTAAAATCTACCCGTTCCAGTTACATCAGCAAGAGTAGTCTCCTTAGGCTGCTAGTACAGGAATTCGTTTGCACATCCTCTACCTGAAGCAATTTCTTGACAAAAAACCAACCAGATTTCCAGTGTTTCCACCTGCCGCAGTTCAATCAAAAACCCACCTGCAACGCCTAAACCATGCAATGTTATCAATTCTCTTCTTTGCTTGGATACTGTAGTCGATGTTGTCTTTGTTTTCATTGTCCCTAGGTCATTCCAGCTGCAACCTGTAACTTCCTCACCTCGACGTCCTTGTGCACTCTGCCGAAATGTCTGACCGTACAAATGTATCTAGTAAATCATTTGATCCAAATATTGATTTTTAATCTCATATGTCCTGGATTACAATTACGAGTGCACACTGCCTGACATCGTTCACTAAAAACAATTTACGTTTCCCACCGCATGCATGAAACGCATATTCACTTATCGGATTACTTAACTTGATAAGTACAGATTGATTTTAATGGGCATTCGTGCTTACGTGACATCTCTAATCAGTCAAGAGAGATTCACTCCTTCAAAAGCCCCGCAAATATACTACAAGCAATGCAAACATACCAACAAATCATCTTATCTTCCTTTGCAACCAGGTCTTTAATCGCTATCACAAAAGGTGGCGATCATCTGGGCCATTATCTCCAACAACTAATCTGTTCGGCTTAGCGGTGAAACGACGCGGCGTAAGCAATGCAAAACTGTCGGAGGGAATTTAAACGGCATGATAAGAGATTTAAATAGTAGGTGTTTCAAGCCCTTTTAAATGTGTTCGTATCAAAACAAATAACATGTTGGTGACATTGATGGTGAGTGCGATAAGCTCGTGTTCTCTCTTTTGTCGATTACTTTCTTATCATTTGAATGCCGTGAGAATCGTAAAATCCTCTCAAAGAGTCCCTCTTTGAATTAAAACATAACATCAGTCAGGTCATAATATTTTGAATCACTTTGAGAGCAAGCGAAAAAGGGAGGGGGACGAAGCTGACAAGATTTTCTCATTGGAAATTTGTAATAAGTAATTTATATTTTCACACAAGTTACGACTGGTTAACATTTTGAATACTTTTTTTGCTACACGTGGAATGAACTTAATGCATTTTACACATTTGCTGAGCCTCAGTGTTACTCATCATTCTGCATGAGTAATCTTGTCGTTTAGCAAACTGCCTCTTGTCATGAGCAAATAGGCAATTAAAGTAGTTATTGATTTTGACGTCACTAGTATGCATTGTATTTGCTAATTGCTCAATTTGACATTGTGTTCAGCTTAAACTTTAAAAATAAAGCTGTTTATACAGTTTTAAATACGTAGCTAGGAACTTATTTGAAAGGGTTACGTGTTTTAAACCGAATCTAAGATCTAAATCCCGATCTACAATCTAATCAACAACATAAACGGTTTTATCTGCGGGGGTAATTTAAAATGGCCAATAATACATTTTTCTTTAAATATATTTGGAGCTACCACAAGCCATATGTTGTCATTTAAAAATGTACCCTGACCTCATGCGTGAACAGATATGGCCCGAAAGTTATAAATGTCATCTCTGGCGTACCAAATTTACGGACAGTCTTTTCACCCGTTCGAGAGTAATTGAATAAATGGACGGGCAGACGGACGGACGGACATATCAAAACCAATACATAACTTCACAATCTCATCTTTATGACTCCATCAAAAGTGACCAACGTTTTTGTCATTTCAGTAACAACGGAGATATTTTATGAATAGTTTATTGTTCCATTTCATGCCGCTGCGCTTATTGTTCCAATATCCTCAAGGCTTAATTACAGCAAATATAAATGTTGCAATTGCCAGTGTTCATCACTTTTATGGCATCTCAATCGAAGACCTTGGATTTAGTGACAAAATTAATGTCACAATTATTTAACAATACGTAATAAAAATGATATTTCACAATGCAACTCTAAATCTCTAAATATTTTCTAAGATGTCTTCGTCTACGATCACTTTTGTTTCAAAAGTATTTGCTACAGTGCTCAAGTCAACTTGAAACATAAATTGGGGTTCTCAATCACCATAATTCTCAAACATCTCAAATATTACTTACGTTAAGTATTCCTGACTTTGCAAAGTCCGACAGGTGAGTTCAACCGTATTAGGTCAAACAAAAGCATCTCCTACTGTTCAAGTAGATATTCATTCAAATTGAGCTCTATTAATGTAATCCTTCAAAAATTAAAAGGTCAAAAGGGAACTGGAGCTATTTTCTTCCCAGGATCCTCATCGCTGTGCACCATAACTGCCAACTTGAAAGAATCTAGGAACGGAGTCGCTAAGGTCAGGTAGGTAAGGTAGATATGTAGCAGTCGAATAAAGGGGTAACGACAAACGATAGAGTGGGCTTTGCTTGATTAAAGTTACATGCTGATTAGTAAAGTCAGAACTTAGGTTCGCGTTAGAAGGTTTTTTAAATTTTTTTGCCGCTGGGAAACATTAAACACTCGCACAAGCGTAGGCGCCTCTCTCTGGCAGGGGTCGAGCATGCAAGTCCTCCCATAAACGCAAATGTAGCCATGTTGGAAGGAATGAGACTTTGGAGCTCAAATAGGGATGAGGTGGAGATGTGATGCCTGATAAAAAGCTTGTTATACGCCTCATGATGAAAGACATGGGGCGTATCATGCATCCACCTGTACTATAACAAGCCTTCCATGAGGCCTTACAAGCACTCAATACATATATATGCTTCACTCCTAGTTGCACTTCCATTTCCATTTTATGAATTTTGGAGATGTTGAGTTATAGACCCCCTTCATTCATTGAGAGTTTGGGTACTATCCTCCTCCCCCGTCAGCATCTTCTAACCTGTAGGGTGAATGGAATTAATGATTTGATCCAAACACCAAAATACTTCATGTCGGAGCGGGTTGGGAAACTATGAAAGAGTACTCAGAGCCGCTATTTGTTTTGTCCAAAAAAATTACCATACTTGGTTGGTTTTTATCCACCCAAGGGGTAATGAGCGGAGGGGGGGGGGGTGGTGAGAAGTGGCGAAAAATTCTATAATTCCATCCATTTGCTCTAAAGGGAATAACTCAAATATATCCGGTGTAAACCAGGCCCAGATGAGCGGGTCCCGGTCAGGTCACCTGTTTTAGGTCGACCGGTGATCGCCAATTTTTCGCAATTTCGGAATTTGGTGACCGGAATAACACTGTAGAAAAAGTACCCAATGAAAATATGAAAAGGATATTATTAAGCAAAAATGATTTACATACATTTTTTCATCAGAAACTCCTGAATTATATGCAACCTTGATACAAAATAACTAATTGATTTTCAAACATTTTAATTATTCTCTTGATATCCCAGGAGGTTTCCTGGAGTGTTCGTGGAAAATATTTTGCCAATATTGTTGTTTTGCACAAATCATTTTCGTTTCGGTTAGGTCAATGTTGGATTTTGGGGTCATTTTTCGTTATGCATACGCACTTGTGTACAGGTCAGTCAGCGCAATATCTCCTTATTGGATAACACAATTGGTGTGAAATTTTGTTCAGGTCATGCGTAGGAATTGTATTAAATTTCAGTTCACAAGGTCAAAGAACTGAGGTCATAGGTCACTTTAAAGTCGGAGACACTATATTTTCACAGTTTACCGACACAGAAGTGTCTGTGACAAGTTACTCACTGTCACTGTGACCTTTATCTGTGACAATGGAGAGAGGACTCCGTTTGCAACATGTGTAACAATTTACAAATTCATTTATTTACAACTGCATTTTATGTACACTTCGATTGACTGGATTTTTTCTCGCAATGTCAGAATTACGTTGTCAATGAACCATATTCCATAAAAAGGGTCTATGGTCCGACTTGGTATACTGTAGAGAAGGGGTGCTTCACCTCACAATCTCCACTTAGGTTGTTCACAAGCACAGCCAAGATGATATAGCAAGTCCCACCTTACCATTCTCAGTGGCTACCCTACAGCATGATCTGAAGATAAGCATTGTGCATCCCAACCATTAAAATTGTCTTTGAACCTTTAATGTACAAAACTTTAGCTATGAACAATCAAGCAGCACAAATTGAAATTAGTGTAATTCTTCAAGTAAAGTTTACGTTTTGCGCTGTTAACCTCACAAAGGCGAATGCAGAGAGTGCAGATGGGATTCAAAGCTCTCAACGTTCTTCTCTGACAATGCGAAAAAAATGTACGCAATAGAGCTTTCATAGTTTAGCTAATTCCTCTGAGGCAAACATAGTAGTAGGAAGAGACACATCATTCATTTCCATAATAATTTTGTTTTCTAGCTAATTATTATTCCTCGCAATAGTTTTGGCAAAACGGACAAGAGCGAAGACGAACAAAGAGTAGAGGTTACACTCGACAGCCTCATGAAATACATCAATTGGTACAAATAGCTGTGCAAACGGATGGATGTGAGTCTGAGAGCACATGCATCCATGCATCCATCCCATCATGCATTGTCTACTGACTCTGCAACAGAATAAAAGATTTTGAGACGCCTCATTTCACAAGTTTGTATCACAGGTAGTCCCCACAACATTCTTCAATATTTTCAATCCATACTTTGCACTACTCATTCGCTGATAGTCCTTGGTGCAGAGCACATAATAGCTAGACCTACGGTTAAAGAGCAGATAAGCATTCTTCTTCTCCACCTCGCCAGCATTTTCCCTTCTTATAGCGTTCGACTCACAATCAAGAAGCTCATTCGCAGAATTTAAACAGGGAAACGAACACGTTTTCAGCCAAACACAAAAGTCATTCGGTATACACCTCTAGCTAAGCAAATCTGAGTAAAACTGGTGATAACCGCCCGAACGAGCCTACGTTATAATACTCTTCTTGTCCCATCACCACTGCAGTATCCTTATCGCATCACTACTTATCAGCATTCATTGATTTGGAATAAATAAAGGAAAGTATGAGGTGCGCTTGAACTTGCAGTCTTAAAGCTTCTGTGGATCTGAGTGGTCAGTTGGAGAGACTCTCTCTGTTTGATGGTAGGCCAAGCTCACCATCTCCATTTCTCACTCCAGTCATCAGCACATGTTCAGTCACGGGGCGGTGCGGAGTTTTGTGGCTCATTAGCACCTGTGCCTTTCACACCTCTTAAATAATTGTAACCAAGTAGCAAGAGCCAAACCTTGTAGATGGTTCTCTCCAGTTGAGAATCCGAGTGCCAGCGACAAGAGAGCTACAGTCTCAAGCTCTTCTTGAAGACATATCATTCAATTTCCAGCACCAGCTTCGCATCATCATTTTGTTATGAAATCAGTCAAGTGAGCTAATGTGCTTTCTGCTAGTGCTCTTTGTCTCTCTTTCTCTATCTGAGTCTCTTGCAAGGTAAAATGTTAGACAAGCAGTCCATGACTGTCTAGTCCTAGTCACCTACACAGCCAAGCACGCTTAGAAAGATTGAGAAATGTCAAGTGTACCGAGTCAGACTATTTTGGAGTCGGGAATCTGTGTAGAGTGTCTCGCATCCAACTCATCATATTGTTCCAGTTGAGGCTTGTAGTGTGACGGGAAGGTCAGTTTGTGATAATGTTCTCATTAATTAAGATTCCCTTGGTTAAACTGGTGCCCAAAAAAATTAGAACTCGTAGGTTATTCAAGAGAACTTTGCCTTGAGTAGGTGGTATCGTTACCTGTTTCCGCAGAATAGAAGCTGACGACTGACTGATCTAGGTCCATTTCAACTGAGCAGTCTGACTGTTTTGGTATTTTTGTGAGTGACACTTGAGCTCAAAATATTTAGTGTTTTCCATGTCATCAATCCAGTTGAGGAAGCAGAGGCAGCATTGCGGTAAGAAAGTTGGAATGTTGGTGTACACCGCCCTATGGGTCATTTTCTTTTGTGGGCATCTGACCCTAAGCTCCGCGGGAAACTCTGCTCTGGCGGATGACTTGCTTACAAAAAGTACTCCTGTTGAAGACACGATTGCTCCTGGACAGGAAAAACGTGAATCAGTTGAATCCCCCTTGACAACAACCAACACACCACCACTATCATTGGAGCCGAAGACATTCACAAAAGCAAATAGTGCCATTCCCTCGCTGATGAAGGCGGAGAGCGATAGCAGAATCGCTGCGGCTTCAAACGCACACTACACGGTTGAAGCAATAGGAACCCCTGCCCATAGTCCAGCACTGGAGAGCAATGATAGAGTGTCAGATGGTGTCAACCACATTAAGCTAACGATTCCAATCCCACTGTCAAATTCTGATAGCCCCATAATCATCAAGCATGGAAATTTAATATACGAAGTGGTAAATAACGGCACTGTCTCGACGAGCGAGGGATCCTTCGTCGTGCCCATAATTCGCGCATTGTCTTCAGCATCCACCTCCCCAATCAACCTGTTCTCCCACTTGACAGCGGTGATTATAGGCTTCAGAGTGGAGGACTCTCCAAAAGCAGTCACTTACGAGGAGGATGGAGCATCCAAAATCTTAGCCAACCGCTTGACCACCATCCGATTTTTCGGCACTGGCTTCACCAACAAAACCATCATTAGGTTTGTGGCGGAGCAGGGGAAACGTGAGACTGACTGTGATGATGTTACCTCAACCAAATATTTTCACGTAAGCTTGCTTTTTTCAACAAACAGTTTGTTCCTAACAACCTAACGGCAAACGATGAACTTCACTTTTTTAAATTCACTGCATGCATTATTTATGCGCCTTAGTTTGAACCTGGTCAAGTTTTTACCACTTCTGCCGTCGCTAAAGTACAAATCCCACCGCTGAATGATGGGGACGAGAAGTACTTCTTGTGCGTGAAAGAAGAAGATAACCCGGGTAAGGCTTCAACGTTTCATGCTCGAGTACTACTTCACTTTCAAGCCAATTATTCTTAACATGTAAATATCTTGTGTGTCTGTGCATAGACATGCCTTGGATTCACCAAGGGCCGGATCAATGGGTCGTCATTACCACGTACAATAAGTGGCTTCCAGTGTGGGCCCACGTCATTTTGCTAATGTTCCTCCTCCTGCTTTCCGGTCTCTTTTCTGGTCTAAACTTGGGCCTAATGGCCATTGACCGCACCGAGCTGAAAATAATAATGAACGCTGGGTCGGAGAAGGAGAAACGACATGCGCACAAGATACGACCTCTACGCGAAAACGGGAATTATCTCCTGTGTAGTCTTCTTCTAGGGAATGTGCTAGTCAATGCGACCCTCACCATCCTCCTGGATGACCTCACCACTGGTCTCATTGCTGTAATAGGGTCGACGCTAGGAATCGTAATATTTGGTGAGATTGTGCCCCAAGCTGTGTGCTCACGACATGGACTAGCTGTAGGAGCCAAGACTGTCTGGATCACGAAGATTTTCATGATTCTCACTTTCCCCATGTCTTACCCGATAAGTGTTGTGCTGGACAAGCTTCTGGGAGAAGAGATTGGCAATGTTTACAACAGAGATAGGCTAAAGGAGCTGATTCGCGTATGTGTGCCCTACCTATCTATTCAGCTTATCTTGAGTTATTCTTGAGTTATCATTTCTTCTTAGATCACTGAAGGAGAGAATGATTTGGAGAAGGATGAAGTGAACATCATCTCCGGCGCGTTGGACCTCAAGCAGAAGACCGTATCAGATGTAATGACCAGACTAGAGAATGTCTTTATGCTTCCGATAGACTCTCTCCTGGACTTTGAAACCGTCACGGAGATCATGAACAACGGCTACTCCAGAATCCCTGTGTACGAAAACCATCGGGGCAACGTGGTCTCTCTATTGTACACCAAAGACCTGGCCTTTGTTGATCCAGACGATAAAATGCCTCTACGCACAATCTGCGAATTTTACAATAATCCTTGTCACTTTGTCTTTGAGAACGTCACCCTCAACGTCATTTTCAACGTGTTCAAGCAGGGAAACAAGGGACACATGGCTTTCGTCCAACGAATCAAAGCAAATGAGAAATCGGATCCTACCTACGAAATCCTTGGACTGGTCACCATGGAAGATATCATCGAAGAGTTGATCCAAGAGGAGATCAGTGATGAGACTGATGTCTGGGCAGGTACTAATGCTTCAAGCAACATTGGTGACCCGCTTTTTTGAAACACTTTATTGTACCCAAGTGTCTTAAATTTTGCAGCAGACGCGGGGCACAGGCGTAACTCGAAAGAAGCTTACAACCCAATGACTGACATTGCCATGAATCAAATGAACACTGGGGGAACCACTGTGTCCCCACAGTTGACTTTGGCCGCCTTTCAGTATCTTAGCACCGGTAAAAAAAATCTCATCAGTTTATTTCATGCCCAATAACCATATCTATTCACATGTTTTAAAAACCAAACAATCAAACGAATTTCAGCCGTTGAGGAATTTAATGACACGCAAATCTCCAAGACTGTTCTAGAGCGATTGTTAAAGCAGAATATCTACTTCCACATCAAAATTAAAAATAAGACTGATTCCAACACAATCATTTATGAACGGGTAAATTAAGTCTTACTCCTAATTTTAATTTAAATGAATCTAACTCTGCCAGATTGTCTCTGAATAATTCCTTTCCCACGGCGTTCCAGGGAAAGCCAGCGGACTACTTTATAATGATTTTGGAGGGTAGAGTTCAAGCGCAAATTGGCAAGGAAGACTTACGCTTTGAAAGTGGACCGTTCTCTTACTTCGGAACAAACAGCTTAATTTTTGCCTCTGGTAATGAACACACCCTTAGAAATTAGAACACCGTTTAGAAATGTTTTGTCGAGAGTGAAAACTCGTCTATAGAATTTGTCAAATTGTTAGATGAAGTGGTGCCCTCCACGCCTAAGATATCCCGGAAGGTTTCCCAAACCAGTTTTGGAGACTCTTGCCTCCAGCCCAGCTACATTCCTGACTACACCGTGCGGGCCATCACTGACCTCACTTACTTCCAAATCTCTCGCTCCATGTACGTGGCCGCCAAGCAGGCCACTTTGTTGGAGAAGACTTATGTTCCATCTGAGATTGCCAATTCGGATATGGAAAAGCATGACGACAATTTAAAGTAGGCTACCAAAAAACTTGTACCGTAAATAAAACATTCATCTGAGAATATTAAATAATCGCTTGATTTTTTTTTATTTTTAACAGAACAAACCTCACCAGCGTACGTTTTTAAACTTGCAAAAATGCTATTTGATTGAATGATATTGACCCATGACATGGCTCATGAATGAATTGTTACGTATTTTT
This sequence comes from Lepidocyrtinus dapeste, assembly GCA_036850885.1. NCBI lineage: Eukaryota > Metazoa > Arthropoda > Collembola > Entomobryomorpha > Entomobryidae > Lepidocyrtinus > Lepidocyrtinus dapeste. Next base: position 31,742 of record JAANSQ010000199.1, read on the forward strand.
ACAGGGCATGAATGATTCCGAGGGGAAGCCTATCGAAAAGGTTTTGACTATTGGTAAATCCACCAACCGCGGCAGTATTAGCGAGGCAAGAAGCTACTAATATTGGCCACACTTACATAACTCCCTAATCCCTCCTTTACTCATCCTTTCCTTTTACAAGACAATTAATTGTTAATCACTCGAAAGAAAATATGCGCAATTTTTGTTAGCTTGAGGAGAAGCGCTCAGACGGAGCCACCTCTCAAAAGGTTGACATGAGACATGGGGCGCAATTCAAGAAAGGCTGCTCCACAGACTCTGTGGGGATGACACTGAACAACAATAATCTACCCAGGATCAAAGATGAATCAGAGGAGGACACTCAAAGTGAAAACCTACAGGTCAAGATGGGCTACAACATATCTCAAGTGGTCATCATTCCCAAAGATGAGAAAATTGCAAACGCTTCCGAGCAGAATGGATGTACCATCATTTTGAACGACCTGGATTTAAATAAGCATAAGGTCCTCTAATTATCTGAAGGTGGGCGGCATTTAAAAATAATTGTTCCAAAACATTGCAATTTGTTTGTCTATCATGTTTTGTTTACTTATTCACTCTTACAAATTAAGTTTGTTGCTGTACTAATTGTAGAACAAGATGGAACGCGTGTAAGTCAATGCAAAGCAAAGGAACGAATGAAAGTGCAGGTGCAACATTAAATCAGTTAATATATTTTTTAAATGTTAAATGTTATCTTTGGATGTTTGTGGAACAGTATGAAGTGTTGAATAAATGTATTTGCAAAATAAATAAAAAAAATTGGTAAAAGTGTTATTCACGGGTGGAAGACGGACACATGCCCAAAGTTGTCTCACCGCTGCCCGTTCATCCTTGCATGAATCAGAGAAATTGGCATCTCATTTACTGTCTACGAACTCTATGCACTTCAATAAAGCTTTTAAAACCTGCAGAAGTGTTAATACTTTAATTAAATCCACCTTATATTAAAACTGCATCCCTTGCAAATTCGAGCGAACGTTAAGCGTTGGCAAATGGAAAAATATATGGTCCATTTTACTTGTATGATGAATTCGCGAACATGATCATCATGGATTATTACAAGCAAGAAGGAAGAAGGCATAAATTAAAAGACGAGACAATGTCTTGTTTCAAAAATTATAGTTCGAGGCGGGCGGCGAAGGAAATAAATGCTTTAGAGGAGATAGAAACATAGTTTCGCTGAGGTATGAAAGGATAACAAGATTTTTACTGAATCAAAGGGTTAGATTAACGCATGGAAATAA
>JAANSQ010000200.1:0-32896 GCA_036850885.1 Lepidocyrtinus dapeste
TTTCATACCTCAGCGAAGCTATGTATCTATCTGCTTTACAGCATTTATTAACTATTTCATTTACTCTATGGTTCATTGTTACGTACATAAATACATAGATAGGTCGTTGAAAGTCGTTAATGGAAAGAATTTAAATATCTTTAGTAAGAGTTTCCTTATGGTAGAGAAGCTGCGCATTGAAATGCAATTATGATTGCAAAGATAACGTTTAATTTCTCTTCTTCTGTTTTTACATGCAAATAACTACACAAATACAACCATTTTATGTAATACGAAGCGTCCCTTCAACATCAAGCCTCGAGCTCAGGCAAAACTAGTTGATACCATAATACTTCTACTTTCGTAAAAGAATTCATAAAATTACATTTGATCTTGAACCTGTAGTGTTGTTGAAGGACTTCTTGGACTCTCTTGTAGTTTTACTTGATGGCTGAATGATCATCATGTCAGGTGTAATATTCTACAAAGCATGGCAGTCTTAAAATTCTCCAAGCCATGGTACAGTGTATCAGCAATAACAGGGTTGGGGTTTAACTTGAGGAACAAAAAATCAAAACTTTTAGTATGCTGGTCCTCAATATTCTACCCTGCGGCAAAAAGTACATAATGAACATAAAGAAAACGACCAAACTCCTTTAGTATGCAGATCATGTTCCAGGAGAGTTTCTTCCTATCTGACGAGAAATAATGACTTTTGTGTCTACTTGCGATGCATACTTTTAAAAAGACCCTTTCGAGATGTTCATACATAAAACAAAAATGCAATTTGTAAGATACATTGCCAGTAAAAGATTACAAATTAAAACTGTCTCCGAAAGGATCTAGGTAGAGCCATGAATATGAAATTTCCAAACGTGTTATTGCCTAAAATGTATTTATGGGTTGACTTTTTTAGCAGGTGGCTAAAATAATGAAGACAGCGTATGGAATTCTATTTTGTTACTTAAACAATGGAAGGAAATGTACAGGTGGAGTTTTATTCTCGGGGCCAGAAGTTAGGTGATAAGTTTTTATTGAGGGGAGCGAACATTAAAAAAATATGGATGAGTCCCTTATTTTTCTCCCTGTTCTCAGAATGCCCTTGTGGGGTTGACTCACCGAAAATGAGTTGTCTATCTCGAGCTGAATATGAGTCATTCTTAAAGAGGAAATGCGTGCAATTTTTGTTACTCATGCGATCAGTTGATTGATGGGTACGAAAAAACCAGGCTTTTGAATTTGAAAAGTGAGTTAAAAACGAGAAGCATCTGGAAAAGTCTCTGGGCCAGAAAGCTTCCAAATGATCACGTTTGGTATAAGCGCTGAAAACAATTTATAACGATATTATCTTCGCTGAGAAATAAAATTTTTAGACGCAACGAAGGGTTAAACCGGACTAGATCTATTTAGGTTTCGCTGCTCTGCAGACACACTGGCTTCATTTATTGCAATCAGAGATTTATAAAAAAATGTATGAATACAAGTTTGGAATTAGAGTTTAGTAAGCAAATTATGAGAATGCTTCCCATCTCAAACATCCGTCATTGGCGGATTATATATGTTACAAGTAATTAACTTGTTGTTTTGCGAAAAGCAGCAAATTACACATTCTCATCCAATTGTGGCTTGATTTTCCAGACGTAAGTATTTTTGTGGCGTTTTTTAACTTGTTTTGCTTGCTTACTTGTAAACAAGATGGACACTGTCCAACGTCACTGAATGGCGAACAGGGAATCGGTGATAAATACTTTATCAGTTTAGAAAATTTTAAAAATTTTACAATTTATAGCAATTTTAGCCTAATTTAGATTTGAATTTAAAAGTTGGGAAGATTTTAACATGTTTTCCATTAATATTACTTTCTCATTACAAGCTATTAACTTACAAAAGCAATGCACGTGTACTAGGAAAACTCGACGAAACTATAATTAATCAACTCTAAAACTTAATGTTTGTACTAGATATCAAATGGAATCAGTTTAAGCTTAAGTGAAATGCTAAAAGTTTTCCTTTGTTTTCTTCCTGAAACGTTACATGCATTTATAATTATTTCATGCGTAATCAATGAAGCGTAACTTCATCTCCCACATTGTAATCAATCGGTTGTAGTCAAAGTCTCATATTTTAGTCTAATCACTCCATGCTAAAATACATGCTTTGAGCATGTTTGTAACGTTTGTATCTAAAGGTATGTACATTATCTCATGTAAGCAACATTATTCAATTCATTAAACATTTTACAGGTTCATCAGATCGGGGCTCTAATAATTCAAGTGCAGATTTGACTGTTATAAAAAGTATAATAATATGATTACATGAACAAGATTATGCATGTTTGCATATTTTTCATGAATTTCACGCTGATTTGCATAGCCAAGATTTTTTAAAAGAAATCACAGAAAAAAAATTCTTTTCTAGATAAAATACCTGCCATATATTCTGTAAAAGCCATCATCAATAATTTAACTGTAGATCGATGATGTTGCGGGGTCTCTTAAGGAGGGGTGAGTCTCTGAATCTTCCTCAAAATATACCTGTATAACTTAGTTGAAAAGATCCTTTGGGAATTATTCTTCAGGCTCCCACACTTTTAGTGAAGACGGAGACTACATGACACAAGATTCAGTGTGGGTAGAATGAATCAAGTCTGCCTAAAAGTTAAACATCGCTGTTGGACCAAAATCCACATTATCATAAATAACGTTTAGTGTTCTGCTCTGATGGTGGAATACCATGTTGTATCATAATACGCCGAACAAAAACAGTAAAGGGGAGAAAAAAATCCACCCCTTTGCTCATATTTTTTTTTATATTTTATAGGTAAGCATGTGAATTAACTGCTCAATGCTCGTGTATATGTGATTCTCACAAAGTAATCCGCACAACAGGTATACGCGATATTTTAGGGGGTAAATGTTTTTCGTGTTTGTTTTGATGTCTGATTTTGGCTGCTGAAACGAGGGTTCTTTGAGTCACCACCACCACTATACCAAATCAACATGAAGCATATATTATCCCATCCCTAACATCTTAGCCATGGTAAAATTGTAGCTGCAGGTTCTCAACAATACGTAATTCATAACAGACAGGTAGAATACAATGTGTTCTGTATACCTGTACACTTTTTATGCATTGTGCGTGCTATGTATGTATGTAAACTTGTAGATTAATTTTTGATTCTTACTATCAGGCGAGTTTTCCATTCTATTTATTAACGTATATACATACAACTTGTGTTGGGATAATGAAGAAGCCCACAGTCTGAGCCTCTGAGTAGTCATGTCCGTTGCATGATTTTTTGAAAAAAAGTTGCCGTCATCATTATTGTTATACTTTGAAAGGGAAATAAGAGTTTGTGAATATGATCGAAAAAATGAGCTTTAGTAGTAACAGTTTTTTTCTCCTTGTTCCTATGTTCTTGTACGCGTATGTAAAATAACTATACTACGCGGCCATGTTAATCAAGAGGATTATTTGTATGCATGCAGAAGGTTCGACTAAGGGCAAAACAGCTCGAGGGAAGTTATCGTCAAGTGTATGTTGATTTTTTAGAGTGGAAAAGCAGCTACAGGTAAAAAAATTTGTATTTACCTGGGACATTAGTTTTGGCAGAGGAACCCTTCAGAATAGACTTGTGCACGGTGCTCGTCGTCTCTAACTGAAAACAATAGCGTTTGATTTTTGGAATTTTGGAAAATTGTTTTGAGTTTAACAGATTCTGTGCGTTTTGAAAGCAGGACGATATCTTCAAAATTGATTAGTTGGAACGTTTAAGTGAATTGCTCGTTAGAAGACATTCTTATGAAGATTAAAAGTATTTTATGAAAAATACCGCTAAGGCTAAACATCAAGCTTTTGATGACATAACATCAAGTCTAATGACAAAGTGACAACATTACTGACTATCTCCCAAACGTTCGAGTTAAACCGAAATTACATTAGGATTGTTTTGGGAAGTCGTGAAGACCATCGTAAACGATTTGAAAAGCTGGTTGATCAAAACATGTTAGTGTGATTACGGATGGAAATGCCCGTGGGAAATTGTATTTTTGAGTGTACAATAATTGAGCATAATGAGCTAACTTTTGACCCAATCCTAAAAGACTTCGCTAAGAAAACATATAATATTGTGTAATGCAGTATGGAGTGGAGTAGTTCATGGAAAATTCCTACTTGTTGATTCCCGGCCAATTTACATGTTACAGAGGAATAGAAAAATGGGAGAAGGAAGATGTGCGATATTTTTCAAGTGAATCGATAAATGAACCTGCATTGTTGACCATTTTTGTGCATTGTATGGAAATGAAGAAAGATTCAATTTGCATTGCTATCAGGAAGAGTCATCTTCAGAGGTTGATATATGATTCGCCACAGAGTGATTAATGTATCGATGAATGATTGATAATCATTTGAATACAACCCGTCCTATTGTTGGATTATTGGGACAAAGCGTACAAGACATTTGTTACAGTCGATAAAATTAATTTTTCTGACAAGCAAACCATTCCTTGCTTTGATTGGTTTGTCTGCATTTAATTAAAATTTTGTTTGACCTGTGCAGTTTTGTTTTGTATGCTTTACATGGAATTTTAACAACTACGATACATCCAAACTGGCCATAATTGTATGTTTAACTAACGAGAAGAGGACGTGAGTTAAAAGCTATAGTGTCTATAATATCGAAACATTGTTCGTTAATTTTCTCCCTGGAGGGATGGTGGACGATAAAGATTTTTAGAAATTGATTGATTGCTCAGAAATAAACACAACTTGGGTTTGCACGTTTACATGACGTGGAATTGATAGTGTGTTCGATGGACTAGAGATTTTCTATTAGCACTTGAAGCTAATTTTACTCAAGTCAATAAAGTTGATACTTTAATGCGCATTCCTTTCAAGTAGTGTACTTTGCAGACGTCACGTGTCAAAAATATTTGCAAAAGTACTTATCCCATGATTGTTAGTGTAAGTGCTGGTTTTTCGTAATAGGTAAAAGTGCATGAATATACAAAATCAAACGTTATCTGGGCATTAATATTACTCATGCAAATGGATACATAATAAGGTAAGTATACCTCAACTAAATTAAATAGAAATAAGATTATTTAAAAAGAGAAGGGAGACTATTTAAACAGAGGATAGAGAAAGTGTCGTATTCTATTTGCGTTTTTCGGATTTCCAAGTAAGATGATGGTACATGACAATTTAAGCTGCAAAGATTCGCGAAAACCTTAGCACTTCATTATTATTCATTTCCCAAACAATAGGTTGCAAACAGCGTCAATGACCAATAGTTTGAGCCAAATTTAGAATAAGTTCTGATGGACAACACTACGTATCTTAAATATGTCAAGCACGAGGACATCAATAACGTCAATGGAAATTATGGCATTTATGTAGTCGAAAGAAAAAAAACTGTTGTATCCTCATTTACTCCAACATGCTGTATTTGGTTTAAAAATGTAATGTTTATTACGCTCAAGTATTTATAGGCAGTTGCAAAAATAGCTTTCGCGCTAATTTACTCTCAAACAACTTGGAAGGGTCATTTAGGTTAAATTGTTGTGAGAAGTTAAATAGTGGAAATATACCACAAGGACTTTCTTAAATGAACTGTGTTATTGCCGGTTAAATACTTTTGGTAAAAATATTGTCAGGATTCATTAAATCCCAACAACATGCATTGAGTAAGGACTAATTTACAATTCTACTCGTGCACATAAAATAATCTTCGTCCAAAGAACGTCATTTGCAATTGCACCTGAGTTGAATGGAAAGCGTAAGCTTAGTATCTAATGATGGAGTTAATGATCTTTAAGTATGAGACAAAAAAAACGAAAGAAGCGGATGCATATGGATGAGGAATTGATATTCAGTATAAAGTTGAGTATAGTGTATGTTGAGGAAGGATTCTCGGTTATTCGGACAATTTCCTTTGCTCGCTGAATTCCTGATGAAGGGAAAGGATATTAAGACACACCTGTATTTCTAAACCATCGCATCGCTAATTATTTTGTTTTGAAGAGTAGACTTCCCTCCATTCTGGTCTAAAGTCCACTTCTTGTGCCTACAAGAAATCCTACATATATACACTTTTTCTGGATATCGCCGGCAGTTCATTAGAAACAATGAATTATTTATTTTAACTGCTAGAATAAATGAAAAATTCATGACTTTCAGTATGCAGACAAATTGTTTTAAAATGTTTACCGAGAGATAGGAAAATACAAATCATGCGTCTTTTCTTCAGCGTCGGCATGGGCTAAAAGCATCCTACAAACTGCATTAGTTTAGTTCCATTATTTATACCAAACTCATTTAGCTAAATGGTCTTGCGCCACCGTATTTTTCGATTTTAATATTGTTCCACTCATTGTTTAAACTACAGCTGAAAGCTGAAAAATTAATATTGTGTCTAGATTTTACAAATACTAAACGAAATCCCTTAGTAGTCTCCTAAAGAATACCCATTGTCATTGTTGCGATTGATGTAGGTCGTTAAAATGCCTTTGGAATGTTTGCAAATGAGCCAAGGTACGCAGCCACATTTTTCAATAGATGATGGTAAACTGTAAATATGGAGAGCTTGAAATTCTTGAAATGACACGATTTACAGAAGAAAAAAATATAAAAGCCAAGTAATATCACAAACCGACACAATTTAATAATTTTGGCATTGTAAATTCAAAGACATTTGGCTTTATTGTTTAGGTAGGGGGTTTCATTTTCACTACAAGTGAAGGAAAGTAATGAACTATATTTTCACAATTTTTAAGCGTGTACCATACATCCTCAACCTCGAAGTAGGATGTTTATTTTTAGGTGTAAAATTGTTCCCCTTTCCTTTTTGGGTTTGTGAAACGGCAGGGCTCCGTGCCTAAGGGACTTCTGTGGAAGCTAAACCTTTTGTAGGATGCCAGAGTCTACCTGTTTGGGGAATCCTGTTTTGTGCTAAAGTTGATTTAAGCTTTGCAAGGTCTCTCATTTTCCCAGGAAAATAACACAAATCCTTTTCATAAGTTAATATGGAAGCTTCCCACATTATTGACGTAGGTTCATTCAGTACATTAACTAAACTACGCATTAAGAATTCACCTGCTTTGGGAGATGAGTCAATCCTAGAAAATAATTAGGTAGGCACTGAATAACAAACAGAATCTTAAATTACAATAATTAATAATTACAAAAGTGGAGCCTAAGCTGTAAACATGAGCTATAGGAAAGGTCATAAAACTAACGTATTCGTTTCGTATATGCCTGTTCATATTGCGTGCTCTTAATTCTGTGTGCATGATTGTGCGGATTTACAATTTTATAATTCTAGCATTCATATTCATGGTTTTACTAGACTTCGCTTACTTACCTAGTTGGATTAACAAATAAATCAGAGTCTAAAGCCAGGTAACTTCTCAAAATCTTCATTTCACGGCTGGCTGAAGTCTCTATTCATAAAAAATGATTTGATTTACCTTCTACTGATTTTGAATGAGCTTAATAATAGCGAGCAAAATTAAAATCAGTTTTTGAAACCATTGTTGATTATGTGTATGTTTTGAGAAGCCACAATGTGGAGGTGATGTTCGGTGATAGAATGTACAATTGTTAAGCATCAAGTTCTTTAAGTTCTTCATCGTAATCAACCTACAAAATATGAAAAAAGTATTCACATCTTAACTTTGGTTTTATCATAGCATAATCAAATAATCATTATTTCAACTGCATTCGCCAATTCCAAAGTCATAAATTAATGATAATAATGTTTATGTGAGTATGCATGCCATAAAAAGTTGAGTCTTTATATGCAGCTCTACTTGATTTTGAAATGAAGGCAAAAACTGCAGTAAAATTGCATTGCCTTGTGCATTATTGGTCAAAGTGAATGTGTAAATGTTTAACATTTTTTAGGCATATTTAGTTCGTATCAATAAAACAGCCGGTGAACTTCCTCCTACCAATTTGATAGCAAATTTGTACTCTTTGACTGGGCCAAATTTCTTCGAAATGCATATTAACACCAGAAACCAGTACCTTATGCCTTTACGACTTGATTTATCGATTTTCTCCGCCCATTCAAAGCCTAAAAACATTCATCCCACACAAATCCTTTATGCATGACTGAAAATGTAATGCACCCGCATTCGTTCGCGTTCGACGTGAATTTCTTGGCAAAATAAAAGTGATTCGGAAAAACAATGCAAGATCAAAACAGGAGTAATGCATGTAGGCAAAACGTCGTTAATCAAGGCCGTTAATTTGTAAATTTTTGGCTATTTTTCCTTGCCTTAATTTTTTTGGCTGGTTATGACGTGATTAAAGCCAAAAGGATATAAAATATCTTCGCACCAAGCTCATATACCATTTTGATTGTTGATTAGTTGCGCGTAAATCAAATAAGTATAATAATGGAGCGACTCAATCTAGTCACTAGCGCCCATTCGGCAAAGCTTTCTTTGAAGCTTATGGTGGCTGTAATCTACTTGTTGATTCATACCAACCATGATTTACGAGGGCAAAACTTATAAAGAAAGTTCGGGTTATATGCTGACCACATAATCAGTCGCAACTTTGTTTGCTCCAAATAAATTAGACAAGAATACAATGCCACTTTGAACTGCTTAAATATACAAAATTAAAAATAGAAAATGGACGTTGCTAAAACGTGTGGCACGTGTAGTAGGTAAAACTATTTTAATATTATTTGACGCAACGCTAAGCTGGATCTTGTCAGTTTCAACCTAGAAGAGCCAGTTTAAACTAAAGCATTTAGGAGCGTTTTAATTAAAGGCATAATATGGAATGGCACATGGCTTGTAGCGCGGCTTAATTTTAAATCTTCTCCCATTACACTCTCCAGACTTCAGAATAAGTTTATGAGCTGAATATGCAGAAATTTTTGTCTTGTGCCAGAGTCTAGTCTAAACCTTATTGCGTAATGGTAATTTTCGTTTTAGATTTTGGTTAGTGAAAAACACTACAGATCCTAGATTGTCTCATGATGTCGAGCTTTCTAAATTATTCATCGAACTAAAGCGCTGAAGTTTAAGTATGTAGAAGAGTCAGTTCCTTCTGAAACTGAACGAACAGGTTCCACAAAGTGAAGATCATTCTTTGGTTCACTAAGTTTATGCCTGTTTTTCAATTCTAAGGTAGGCATGTTAGTATGCAACATTCGACAAAAAAACTTTTCCTGCTGCTGTTCTCCAACTCTAACCAATATTGCCTTTTTATTATTTTTTAATTCGACTTGTTTGTCCCCTTGTAAGATTTTTTTCGAGTTTTTTTTTGACCTGGCGGTGGTGCGGCACCACTGGCAGATTGAAAAATATGGGTAGAGGAAGAATTTCAACAGTTTCACATCATAAATCCAACTGCCATTATAATGACCATTACGAAAAGAGATCTGAGCAAAAAAAAAAGTTGAACATTCTCATACACGTCGGTTTTAATGTATGAAAGCGTGTGCGTTTTTTCGCCTCGTGAGTTTCAATTTGCAACACATTTTCAGGTTCTTAGTACAGATAAATTTGAACAGGTAAATAAAAGCAATGGATCCTAATAGTGAAATGAGCATACCTATAATTCAGTGTAAATTACCAAGCAGTTATGCATAATCTTGTTCAGCTGGTACCCGCAAATTGCACAGAGATATTTGCCGATGCATACGAAAATGCAGAGACGACTTTTCATTGCGGTCATTGATTGATACTAGTAAATATCAAGAATGTGAACATTTATAACGAAAGTGAGTAGCCTAAAGTTTAAAAACAATTTACACTGAATTATTCTTAACGAATTCGGGCTTGAATTATGAGTATTCTTTGAAATAAGTTTGCATTTACCATTTAAATGTGAATGGTTGAATCGATGACCATACCAAACTTGAAGTTTGTTTGTGACTGACGGTTTTAGTTGTAAAAATGTCAGGCTTTTGTTCTGACTCTCATCACATCACAATAAGTGCATAAGGGAGCAAGATTGAAATGGCAGGTAGTTTAAAAGTCAAAACATGTTTGAAAGAAATATTTCAGTTATCAACTTTAACTACCCCGATGCTTTCTTAGGCTAATATCAACGGTAAAACTATAAGTGCTACAACTTACAGACTAGCTAATCAGCCAAATATCAGGCGAATTGATTATGCAGACTACAAGCCTTTTTGCTTTCATTAACTACTGACTGATTTCAATGATTTTTATAAATGTTTGAGGACCGCCAAAATATGCAACACCCTCGTTTTGGCTTTCGAGTAAATCATAATCAACCTCTGTGAATTAGATTCTTGACAAATTTTGATCCAAAGTATTTATCTGAATTAAACCATAAGCGTGTGCGTAAATTATAAATGCTTTAAAAATTTAGTCATCCTTCACCCTTCCAAAGATGGCTACGGTTTGCATTGAAAGTTGAACGAATCAAGGAAGAAAAGGCTGTCAGTACTACACTTGACGCCTCCAAAGAAAAAGCTTACGAAAATGATATCACATTCGTATCAATGGTTGACACAGCTTGAATTATTGTGCCAAAAGCCAAGGAACTCGCCCTTAGGTACGAGCCTTTGTAGTAACGTATCTCTCGAAATATTTGCATATTTCGATTGACGACGCTCTCCGCAACGTTCTGAACTAACCACTGGTTTGTAGAGCAAGTTATTTGTAATTCTAAAAGTGTACTAAAGTAATCCTTGAAGGTATTCATAAGAAAACGAAGCTTGTAAATACACGACGCTTTTAATGAATGAACAAGTAAACGAGTGAATGCCTACTCGGACAATTGTATGAATGAAGGAATGAATGAACTCACAATAGGATCTTTTATCGTCATTATCACTTAACTCTTGCCACCAGCAGTTAAACGATCGATCCAACCTGTATGTACAAGAACCTTTTTTCATCTTCTTCTGATTGCTGTAAACTGCCCTTCTTCCATACATACTTAATGAATTACATAAAAATGCAAAAAGGTTGCTTCTCCTGTGCTCTTAGACGGTGCAAGTAGACTCTTGCTAAAACTCCACCATAATATTTTTTAACATTGAAAAAAGTAATTTGACAGAGAAGCAGTAGTACTCTAGCCAGTAGCCGATTTTTAACTCCCTTCTCCACCTTCTCTACTTCTTTATGGAAATTATTAGAACGATTATTACTCAACAATTTTGCTTGTTAAACTGAATGAAATTGTCATGCTTAGATATAATTTACATGGGCAAACGTGAAATCTACTACGAACACAGTAGACTTACTATCATATCTAGGCAGTGTAATGATAATAGTGATGATGACATGCTTTCATTTTTACCATTCAAGTTTAAGAAAGGCCGATAGGATGAAGAATTGCACGTTATTTTTGCACCAAAATTTTAACTTTTTTGTCAATTTTCATCATTATCATTACCCCTATACAGATTCGATTATCAGAAAAGTAGTAGCCTTTATTATGTAAAAATATTGTCTTCTATGAGTAACTATAATGTATTGCAGAAACTTGATGATGTACTCATTGCTCCTAGTAATTCATTATCCTTAGTCATTTTTTATCACCGTCCTCCTCAAAGCTTGTGTCAATGCACTGTAAATGATGATAACTTTATTTACACCCTTATATTCATCTTACGTATTTTTTACGCTCGTGAATGAGTACGTTTCACCTAAATATGCATAATTCTCTAATGACAGAGGAAAAACTGCCAAAAAAGAGAGAGAGAATGAATTTGTCTTAGATGAAAATTTTTGAATTTCATAAATGTATTATGTATTAGCGTGTAAATGAAAAAGATGGACCGTTTTCAAAAGAAATTTCGCATTTTGAGACAAACAAGTTATGACTGTGGTGACAGGGAAGTTTCTCAATCGGTCTATTCATCATCCCAAAAATTTCACATTTTTATAGGAGTTTTTGCCACAGGGTGAGATATCTCTTGCGGCATAACCATCTTTCAAATATTGTACTAATCAATTTTTGATTAAAGTATGAGATTTGTTTTTCATTCTTCGCGTGTAACCTAGTAGTAAGCTGAGTTTGTTGTAATACTACGACAGTCAGTGCACATCGAATCGTAGTCAAACAAATTAATGGGGATAACGCAACATACATACATAGACGATGCAGAACGAATGGGATTTTATAAAACCTCTTTTACTATCTCTTGACGATATTGTGGGAAAATAGGAGGTTGTCACTGTGTTCAAGCCGGGGATAAATTGGTCATAGACATGTCATGTAGTTGTAAAAATGAGTAATAAAATTTATGCTTTTTGCAAATGCACAAAATAATAAGTTTATTTACCTCATAATCCACCCAGTATTTGGAAAATAAAGTAAGGGAAAGTCTACTAATATATTCGGCATATTTTACCAAAAGTTAGAGTACACTGCATAGAATGCTCGATCCAGAGAGTTTTTTAGTGAATTCGTAGCCCCGTAGCATATGCCATAATCATTTTTTTGGAATGAAGTAGGAGTGACAATAATGGTGCAGAATGACTTTGAATAATAAGCCATATATTGCATCACTCATTTTACTTTTATTATTGTTATGAATGACAGATGAGTGCAAACTTCAACTTTGCACGTGCCTCGTTGCGGTCTTTATTGTAATTACGCTAGATAATTGGAGGGAAGTAGGTGGTGGTAAGGAATTTATTCGTTGAAGGGTTGGAATATGCTGACTAGCCAGTTTTTCAGAAACATGGTTTACTGTCTCTTAGTACTGTATGGAGTAGGATTTATGCGTGGATAATAACATTTGACATTTTAGTAAGATTATACATCTCTCACATGCCTCAACTCCCTCATACAATTCAGATTTTTCTTAAAGTGCTAGACATCATTACAAAAAAGCATCTACTTTAGTTGATTGGTTATGATGTGATTAGAAGCATTGGGTTGCAAGCATAATTCTTTGTTGCAACTGTTAAGGGCTTAAATTACTGAACAACTTAGAAAAACGCTATGGATCAGGGTAGTTCTTCATTATTTAAGGAGACTGTGCAGACGTACAGCATCTTGTTGCTGAAACATGTGTAGGCTATTCATAAATTGAACTTTATAGTGGTACAGGTGTACATGTTCACCTTAGCCAAAGATGCCTTCTTCAATCAAGGTTCTCTGCGCTAGACGAACTCCTGTCTTGACTTACTCAAACTGTTATAAAGTAGCTCTAGCAGGTAGTGTTATATTTCAGCTAGCCCACCTTATCTAAATAAAATGGAGGGCAAGATCCTCTTCTAAAATTGAATATTATCTTCCTTCTTATTACACCACATCTACACCCCTAGTGACTGTACGCGTTTGCCTAACAAGGTATCAGATATTACCCAAATCTTGAAACGCTTAAGTGCTACGCGATAGGGATGATGATACCGATTATGTTAGAAGCTAAAATACTCTTAAAGTTTTTTTTCTTTATTAGTATTATTTGAGAGAACATAACACATTTTAATGATAATCTTACTCCGCTCGACCGAGAACAAGGTCATGCGGCTCTTTGATAAAGAAAAAGAGCGCTTCATTTCATACATGAAGTAGAGTAGGTACAGATTCGTTATAAAACTATGGCCGTACTATTTTACAATTTAGTATGCAGAATAGATCTTTATGATAAAATTGTTTCAGGCAGGTGCAGGTGATAGTTATAACCTGACAGAATCAATGTTTGGTGGTTCAATAGCCCCTTGAAATTATTAATGTATGCAGTGTCAATACAAAGTAGGTGGGAAAAGGTACAGGTGTGGTGTGGTCTGTAAAGGGTTAAAAAGAAAAAGTAATTCTTGAATGATATGAAAATTAGCTTGTTCTTGTACACATATTTCAAATTTTGCATGGGAATGTTTTTCCAAATGGGTTTCTTATTACTTGCAAATTGGCCATGTTCTCATGATATACGAAATCTAAATGTGAATTTTATGCATTGTTGTTGCACAAGTGCATCATGCAAAAATGAAGATAAATGAAAGTGTGTGATGATGGCATTATTTAGATAAACTTTGCCGTGTTTTACTTTTTCAATAAAAAATTAAAATACAGTTAAGGAGCAATTTTAACCTTTGAGGCAGTTGCTGTAAGGCAAAATATGCAAGTTTGGAAATATAACGCTTCAGGACACCACCGATTATACATGCGTAGATTTGTAGTGATTATCCCATTATGAAAGAGTTGTAGAGGAGAGCCCTGCATAAAAAAGATTAGAGCTTCCCGTCATCAATAACATAATCAAGTACGTAATCATCCTACAATTTATCTCTTGTATAACTTTCATACGCAATACTTTAGTCCCCACGTCACGTAGTAAAGTGGTGGCATTGAGTAATCTTTATAGCATTTTCAAATAGTCGATTTCAAGTTATTGTTGTGGATTTTGATTTGATGAAATGTAGGAGGATTAAAAGGGTTGGAATTTGGATATGAAAAAGTCATGAGGTTATATTGAAAAGTTGGCAGGAATTATTACAATTTATGAGGTTTCTTAGAAGAGCAGATTTGTGGAGATGTTATGTAAATAATCTGATAATAATCCAAGTTTGTGAATTTCTTATCGAATAGAAATATTACGTAATTTTAAGGGTAGTTAATCCAAGGCGCTAATATTTTTCAAATTGAATTTATGTTCACGACATTTGTAATTAGGAGGTGATCAGGAGGAAACGATCTTTAGCGACACTGTTCTTGCAGGCTTTCAAAATGGTGTAAAGGCGTTAATTATGTATGTCAAGTTCAAAATTTGATTACCTTCTAATGAGAGAAGGTCTAAAGTAAGAACGAGTCTTGACCCAATGGGCCGATAATATTAATTTTAAGTGGTATTTAATTATCTTGCAGATACAATTTATACACGTTTCTCGTAATTTGTATTTTGAAAATTTTTAAAACGACCTTAGAAAGTCTGGGTATTAAAAGCTTACTATTACTCCTTTAACATCCCATGTTCATCAGCTCATTAAAAACTTGGTAACTTTGAAAAAGACCTTGGACCCAAAAGAATGAATCGTCAAATTGAATTGGGAGTTTACCCAAATGTATTCTGAAAGTCTTCTTTTTACAGGTGCCAAAAATTTTAGTTTTTTGCATATACAATTTTATGAATTAAACGCTGCATCTTCATTTACTATCCATATTGATTACATGAAAGCAAACGTAAATCTTATCAAAGTTGCGGAAGTCTCGTGTCTTTTTTGATATTACTCGAACGGATTTTTTTTTACTAAAAACAACTTAATTTCCCTATCATATCATGACAGCCTTCTGCAGCACGCTCCAAACCCAATTACGTAATTTATGTGAAACGACAATATTGTAGATAAGATGTACTCCAAAATGCTGCTGTTTATAATTATCACGAATTTATAACAAATGTAAATTATATGCAACTATATACCTTCTTTGAAAACAAAAAAATTAGGTACACCCGTTCTACTACGTCTACAAAATTTAAGTGAGATATCAATTTCATTTTAATTGACTTTCGTTTTACTGTCCAAAAAATTCATTTGCATTGGCATAAAATATGTCCTCAACAAGTTAGATAACTTCTAGAAATCAAATGTCTGGAAAATGAAGAATACAACTTTGCACAGAGTCACTTCCTGAAAGTACGCAAACTTGTACTTTCTTAGTGATCTCCGCTTTTTTGCTGATCCGCGACTTCACTGAAATAATTGACTTCTACCACGAAAAAACTAAATGCACGAATCATGAATGAGTCATTTGGTGAAGTAAACGTGTGACATTTAGTATACATAACATTCCTCATGAATATTTCTTTAAGTTGAGGGCAAAGGAACGAAATAATACTACAAACACTCAAAACTACAAGTGTATGCGTCATATTATAAACGCTTCAAACAATTTCAAGCCATATTTTATGAATCAGTGATGCAATCCATAAAAAGCTTCAAAGCGTCCATATATTTCTATATTTTTTCTTGTTCTACTTTATTTTCAACTCTAAGACTCTAACACAGTTAAAAGTTAAAGGTAAAACATCTATAAATCATATTTTTTTGTGATTACACTCGCCAAAAATACAAAATTTAACCTTGACTTTGATTTAATTTTATGCAAAGAGGTACGAACACAATGGAAAGCAAGAGTGGCAATCCAAAGCATCAACAAGTTACTTTTCTGCGTCCTATATATAAATGCCTTACTCTGTATAAATTACTTTACCCTTCTTTCTGCGGTCAGCAATTTAATTGAGTGTGTGTACTGCTTATAGTGTGTACATACTCTCCTCAATGTCAATATGTCAAATGGAACTTTAACAGAGCAACTTTCACAATGAAATTATCTTTACGCGCATGACACACAATTAAACTAAATTGCAGTTGTTTGAAGCAAAATGATGGATTCATTTTCATCAGTTTCGTTTTTCTTTCGTAATTAGCACAGTGCATAGCTTACTTTGTGTTTAGAACAATTTTCAGTTCATTAAAAACAGACGAATATGGTATAAAGGATGTCACGTAATTCTATTCGCAAGCTAATCATTCTTGAGGAATTGTGTTTACGTCAACGAAACCATTTCGCTCATTGGGCATACCATAAATACCATAAGACAGTGACATTTCTTCAAACCCCACCTACCGCACCACCCCTGATCAGTGAATTTGAAATCTCTATAGAAATTCCTTTAGGTATGATGAATGGACGTAGAATGGGCATAATCGCAAGCGCTCATGTGAAACATTAATCATAATCAAATCCGACATGGTTGGTATTCATCCGACCTGATAGTAAGCACAGAAATATTTTTCGGCTTTTTCGAAGTAACCTGGCATAGATAAAGTATGGCGGATTGTGATTGCAATCATTCACTTTTAATACGATTAAGCACTTGTCTTAACTTTGTTATCTGTAAGATTTACAACAAGAACAAGACCCACGTCAATGACTTTCTTCACTGTAAGTCACATTCTTGCCCATTGTACGATTTGAAGGTGTAGAGTAAGCTGTCACGCTTGACAGAAGGGAGACTGACTCAGTCACTAACTCCAAAATAGCATGTACCATCATCATTTTGTTGCCAAAATCAAAAGTGAGCCACTCAAATATTATAGGCATTAGATGTAAAAATGTACTTCAACTTAAAGCAAGTTAAATTCGTGCATCCTTACTCGTCATTTTCAGTATCGGCATCTATAAGAATGAGAGAGAAAAGAAGGATTTTTATGAAGGAAGAGACAAACATTTGAAAAGAACATTTTAGAAATAATTTTTGAAATACTAATTCGTCTACTTTTCCTTGAATTCTTTTGTAAATGTTGAATACCTAGTTAGTCATATCATGAATTTGTTTTGTAGTTTCAGTAGCTAGTTTTTAAGAATGAAAGCATAAATACACATTTTCTCGGCAATTAGGCATTCGGGCCAAACACAGAAGCAACACACTTCAAGAAACTTGGACGAATAAGGATAAAAATGAATTCATGTCTTTCTTTCCGCCGCCTTTATAACAATAAGCTTGATCATTACGCGTAGAACAAATTTCTGCTCAAATAAGAAGGCGGTGGTGATGATAGTAATGGTGATGAGACGATATGCTTGCTTGACAGAGTGTAGTAAAAGGAAATATTATCTGAAATTATATAAATTAGCACGGTCTTACAATAGTAGTCCATTTAGGAGAAGATATCTACATGCATGTGTACGTGTGATTTTCTATTCTATTGTCAAAAATTAACGTTTCAGCTGCAATGTCAAAAGGAAAGGAAAGCAAAATATAGCCACGTAAATTATATATTCATGTGAAATCGCATCTAGGATTTATAATGCAAAAAATAGCGTAATTTCCTTAAAGATTCAACGTGAAATTTTTTCCATAAAATTTCGAAGTGTACGATATCTCTCTAGCATTCCATTCAAAATTTAAATGCAAATGGACTCACGTGTAAATATCTGCCTTTTTTAGAATTTTAAACATAAATTCGGTTTGACTTTGAAAAAAAAAGATTTTCTTGCTGTGAGTCATATAGGTGAGTTTATTACACCGTCAAGGTATTATCAGAGTAGGACTAGGCAAATTTCATGTAGAAGAATGACGATTTCAATGATGATAAGGAAGGACGAGTTGGCATTTTCTTCACTTAAAACAATTAGATTGAATCTGCTTGCACTTGAAAAGCATTCAGTGTTGAATGCATTTTGCACGACATCATGCTCACTTCTGTAAAATTGAGGCATGTGTGATTATATTGTCCTGTACGCTTATCCTAATTACGAATGCAAAATGGTAGTCTTGTCAGTATTGTCTTTTTCTCAAAATTGGTTTGAAGGCGCACATTTGCTTCTTCATTGTTCTTCTCCTCAGAGAGTTTATTTATTTTCTGCTTTAAATAAAACCATAAAGCACGACTTTACTCTAACCCATATATTGTCAACTTTTGTTTAATGTTTTGAAGTTTCTTCAAAGCGATATCATTGGAAGAAGTTTCTTGAAAATTCACCTTAAAACATTTTACTCCCGGCCTTCATTCACCCAAAAGCTATTAAAAGAGTAAAAGCTAGATAGGTAGGTTATCTGAATGTTACTTTGTGCTGTTTTATCTTAAATTCATTGTCAACTATTTCTCACGAGAAATAAACCATAGTGCTCTAGAAGATAAACATTTTGTGAACATTTTTTGAAGCTTACACCAAAATGAAGTGGGATTGGGGTTTAAGAGCATTTTCTTGTTTTGGATCGATCACACTAATCAGTCCATTGTTTTCGATGTTTCTCTTGCATTCCTTTGAATCTTTATCGGTTTCATGCATAATGTTGTTTTCGGTTTTAACGGTAAAGCAGTGACGAAATATAGTAGTTATTTCTTCTACGTCACTTTAAGTGCCTAATGTAATTTACTCATGCTGATGCCTATGCTAATCCTTAGCGGAACGTCTACTTTATCATTTTCTTGCTAGAGCAGCTTACGCCTTACATGGATTAAAGATTACACACACCTTACAGCTTGGCATCAACTTCCTCCCAAGAAACCTTGTTTATTCCACAAATGGATAAAAATAAGGTCATCGATAATTTGGGGTTTATTGATGAACCAGTGGAAATGTACAAGAGTTGTGCTAGTAGGTACTTTGGTTAATACCACATTCTTCATTATTGGAACCACTGTCGGCAAAAACCTTGGGAAAAAAGGAAGTGAATAAGTTCACTTTCCTTCCGGTATTATCTTCTTAAAACAGGGCTTCCTCTTTTAAAACGTTTATCAAAATTAGTCAAGTTGCGTTGTTTAATAGTGTGGGCCATGCTTTTGCATTTAATTTTGTACAAAGACACTTGCACGCGTGAAGTGCATGTTAATGCCGAACTTGTCCCAGGACTGCATTTAAATGAATGAATCCTAGTCCATTCAGCGAAAGAGAGGTATTGTTTCAATGTTGCCGATCTGGTCCTCTGTGTCTCTGCTTCCAAAAAATTTCTCTAGAATACATTTAATCGTAAGCTACGAATTCAAGGTAAAAGGAAGTGATTTATGATTAGTTTAACAGACAAAGTAAAACTTATTAATAAAATCAATATCAACCTGCTCAAAATAATTCATAAGTTAAAAGCTTTTACTAAAGCTACTTTTCAAGAGTAATTTCTATACAGAATATCAAACGGGTCTAGAAAGGGAGAGCGTGACTTCAAGGTTGAAATTAAATAAATTCAATGTTTTCATTCAAACCCAGGTTAATGACAAGATTACTGCACACAGCGACGTGAAGGTACGAAGGCATTGCCAAACTGACGACATTCAATTTTTACCAAGGAATTCAAAGCATGAGTTGAATTAACTTAGCTAAATTATTTTGTCTTTAGACGATGCGGTCGTACACGATTTTTAATTCGTGGAATCAAGCCGAGGTTGATTTGTAAAGATCAATTGACCTTTTGTCTATGTCGATGGTTAAACGTCTCTTGAACTATCTTATTCTGGTCTGGCAAGTTATAAAGTGTAAAGCCTCACCCAAGGAGTTTTGCTCCTTTGCATAAAAAAGCTTTTTGTTTGGCACGAGAAAAACAAATAAAAGGCTTGCGTCAAAGGTAAATCACCGCGAGGGGAATTGGCGAAAGCTAAATCAATATCTTGAATTCCTCGTTGATGATAGCATCAACAAAATAAAACAAATGAATTCCGTCCGCTCACTAATCATGTTATACATGTATTTTTTAAAGTCATTTTGTTAACCATAAATTTCGACGATTTCACGCATGCTTAATAATATTAAAATTAATGGCTCATTTAATTTAGTTTTGAACAACAATTGAATAAAAATGACAACTGTAAAATGTGATACAAGCTGCGAAAAGAGTGATAATTTGTCTGATTATGATTCCCTACTTTTGCATTGACTAAAGTTGCCTGTCAACTCTCTCCACTTGTTTTGCTCTGCTTTATAATATAATCAACTGTAATCACACATCAGAAAAACGTTTTGGATGAAGTCAAAACTCAAAAGTCATTTATGATTTGACCCTCCTCCTACGTCTAGTTTGTAAAATGTTGATGAGGACAAAGTGCACTACATTTCATTTAAAAATACCATAAACAACCTTCGGATGGATTAAGTACTTCCTGTCCTTTCGTTTTCGCTTTTTACAACAAAAAATCTCGTGGTTATTTCCTTCGAATTTCTTGTTAGGATATATTATATCAGCGGGGAGTAGTAAAGTGTCCAACGCACCTTTTCTTTAAATTTTAAATGGTTTGCATACATGGCGCGGGTTAATTTCCCCCTTAGAACATATAAGGAATAATGCCATCATTACGAACAGCAAACAAAAATCTAATTTTTCGGTTACAGTTACATAGTTGGAGTTTGATTAGCCATAGCTCATTGTTTCTTAAGGTGCTCCATCCCCGCCTTGTACAATTCAGAACAGAAATCAGAAAGTCAAAATTATTGCTGGTAGCATTTTCCCCGCAGACTACGATTATTTATGTATTTCGGCAATGTCCTAAGATGACCATAATAAAGAAACAGTGTGTTCATTGAACTCCACTACAACTCCAAAAGTTATATAACATAGTCATATTTTACGATAACATCTTACCATTTCCCTTACATCACTAAACAAGCACGCATTGTTGCTTTGAACATCTTGAAATAAAATGATTTATAAACAGTTTTTTTTTCTCTTTGTTGCCTTTTGTTTACAAGGAGAATCATAAATGAACTCCTTACCAATCAGACTTGTGGATACTAACCGCTTTTCCTTTTTTCATTATTTGTACCGTACCTATGATTTGTTGTAGGGGGGAGACAAAAAGAGAAACAACTTAAACGGGATAATGCTCACTATTATTACTTCGCTGCTGATGATGTTTATCGTTGCGTGAGTATTTTCTGTATGAAATATGACTCGAGAGAATAAACGAAAGTGTTCCGTAACGTTGAAAAAGATGTAAATTGATGATAAATAAATGCATTAAATGTTAAAGCGAAATGACGCTGAGCTTCAATCACAACTAGATACAATATGTCAACGGTCAGGTGCAACAGTATACAGCCAGTTTGCCTTCACTTTTTTTTTATCTTTCCATGTCGTTAATGAAAATTAGTTTGAGCAGATTAGTTATAAAATATTATCTAATGAATACTTTACAGAAATCAAAACTATATTAGAAGGATAAATATTTCCTAATTATAAAAACCCTATCGTTCTTGATTATTTATGTGTCATAGTTTTATCGTTTTCGATGATTACATAATAGCCTTTAGGTTGAAAATGTGTTGATTAAATTTTAGGAGAACATAAAATCACCTGTAAATTATCGTCGAATGAGAAAACCATCGTTTTGTCACAAAAATGCAAGCACTTGCAAAAAAAAAAGTTCAATTTTAATGAGGTGTGTACTACAATACATTTTATATGTTTCCGGTATTGTGTCACAATTCCCGAGTTGCCTTTTTTGCATACACTCGCTTCATTTGATTGCCTTTTGTGAACCTATTACTCATATCCATATTTTCCGAACTGTTATAGTTTTTATGAAAATTTTGCGAAATAAATTGGCTTAAAACTGTGCTAACTTTTAGAGTTGAAGTTTTTGACTAATCCAATTGACTCATTTTTATCATTCTGAAAAAGGAACGTTATTATTTGAGAGCGACAATTTAAGGAAAGGTTCAGAGATTTCACTCGAGATTTATGTCTAAATCAGGTTCTAACGTACTATGGTTACATATAGCACGTCCCATAAGTTGTGTAAAACGGAAACATTAAATACAAATACATGTAGTTGAAAATCTCGCTTTTATTCTTTTTTTTGTTACTAGCTGGCCGCAATGAAACGTTAAATGATCATTTACGCTTCATACACATGTACTTTATGTTACTCAAATGTAGTACTGAACATTTTAAGAAAAACCTCAAAAAACTCATGAAGCAATCATAGAGAGATTCGTTTTTCTGCTTAAACGATTTACAACCTAGCGTTTGTCTTTCATGAAACATCTGTTTTAATGACGATTACTAATGGTCATTTAACACTGCAAGTAGCACTTTTCAAATTATATTCACAATTTTTTTTAAAAAGAAAGTGATATTGTTTTCTGTAATGTAAATGTATAATATTCTGGCGCATGTAAAAATTTTACTGGCTAGACTACAGTTTTTTATGGGTCTTTGAACGAAATTAAGTTTTTTTCGCGACAGATGCATGTTAAATTGTTTACGTTTGAGAATGGTGTTCAAGGGTATACCTATTAAGTTTCTTTTTGTCTTGTTAACAATCGTACGAACAAATATTTGTTGTCGAAAAAATAAGCGTTTTAAAACCAATCAAGTGTATGTAACACCTTTTGACTTTGGGAATTGATTGGGGTCTGTAGCCGATACAATGAGTTCGAGTTGGTATGTAATTATTTACAGTGTGGTTAGATAGTTAGCAACATGTGAACTATTAAGAAGTATGACGAGGTGACGAAAGATTGTTAAACCTTTAACGATTTAAATCCTTTAATCATATTCCATTGTAGATTTTATTCAGTTAGCACACGCCTTACACTCTCTCTTTCAGAATGATCCTGCCGAATGTAAACAGTAATTAAATTACAATATTACACACGAAATATGCAGCTTACAAGATAACGTTTTATCCCTGCCCATATACTCTTTACAATGATATCATTCAATGATACAATGAGGACCACCAATTGTTGAAAAAAATCTATTAGAACTGCAATTTTAATATTTGATTTACCAGTTGAGTCACAGCGTATTCATAAAATATCAAGTTGAAATTGTTTTTAGGATGTTAATGTCCTCACGCTCAATTCTTTTTTAACAGGTTCCTCTCAAGTATGAACGATGCTGGGTGCATTATGCTTGTAAATTTAATTAAAAACAAAGAAACAATCATTACTGCTATAACGCAGTGCGCTCTACGATTCCAAGAAAATGACATAAAAATGAATTTTCTGAAAACCTCGTTATTGCTTTGAAATTTGTTAATGCATGGGCAGTGCAGCAAACTGAAAGCTAGAAAATTGTGAATGAGTTTTAAAAACTTAGTGTTTAAGCGTTTATAATCGCGACAAACCATGCGCGAGGATTTATAGTTTGTAATTTAAGCGTTTCCTAACTTTATTCATACAGCTTAAGGGAAGAGTGAACAAGGAAGATGAAAAGTTGTGAAATAAACCTATCAACACAATCTCGTGTTTTATGATGCGTACAACCTATAATGGACGTAGTCCATCGAACATCCTTAAGTAAGATGTATGGTATAAGATAGTTAGGCACGATCTTTACATTTCCTCCAAACCTGATCACATCATCACAAAGAATACATAAGCGAAAGTGTAATTCCATGTCTCCTCGTACATATTATAGTATAACATTATTATAACGGAGAATTATTACGAGATGATAGAGTAAACGAAAATCTAAAAAACATTCCACTCTTTTCTATTTTCAGAGTTCCCTTTGTGTACGCGGTAAACATTGCCAATGCATCCTGTCTGATTATTATTGTCTTGAAGAGGCAAAATACTGAAGCTGTGCGGGCGTTTTGTCTATTCTCTTGCGACTTCGATTAAAAAGTTGATGAAGACAATATTTAAGTACTTTATTTTCTTGTCAGCAACATATTGAAGATTGAATCTTTGGGTAAGTATAGTATGATTAAATAATTTTTCCATTTTCTATGCTAGTTACGTCGTGCATTGTTCCATGGGATTTATGGCTTTCCCCATTAATTGAAAATTTAGCAAAGGTCCGTAGGACCTGCAGATAAATTATAATTGGACAAAGAATCGAAGAGTATGAAATGAGNNNNAATTGGACTTCAGAATCTACAAGTATGAAATGAGCCGTTCTCAGTCTTGGGGCAACTTGGAGCTGATTCAAAGTATTAAGCGGGAATAAATGTTTTACTGCTCAGTTGTTCTCTATTTTGGTCTTCACTCTTCTCGAAGCGAAGATATTTAATCAAAATCTGCATAGGTAACCCTTTTAACAATGCTTATTTTTTAAAAACATAAGAACTTGATATTTAGAGTTGATTATGATGGTCCGGAATGGTTTAGATCTGTAAAAAGACAAAGAATCGAAGAGTTAGGGTGGTGTGGGTGGGCTCATTTCATACTCTTCGATTCTTTGTCCAATTATAATTTATCTGCAGGTCCTACGGACCTTTGCTAAATTTTCAATTAGGACTTCAGAATCTACAAGTATGAAATGAGCCGATGTTTAAAGCTTATGTATGCATTTATTTACTGGAAGTCAACACCGATGATCCAAATGAAGATGACAATGTTTGACGATTGTAAAATTTTAAAAATGTATTTGGATTGGACCAGTCGGCCGTTTTTTGGATGTCCACCAAAGAGATTCCTTTCCTAAAAGCTAATAATGTAGATGCACCTCGAAGCGAGTGTGCTTTAAATGCTGTCGTGTCTACTCCAGCGGACTTCATAGTTTCCAAAACCCAACGCGAAACTGTGCTGGAGGAAACTGGTTTATGCGGTTTCACAGTCGCAATAATTAATTTTGAGCTGGTTCGCAAGGTTGTAGTACGTTTGATATATTCCTTGAGAGTTTCCACGACACATATAGAAGGATCTTCGTTAAATTTTGGAAAGTGAAAGGAGGGTGTAAACCCAGGCCGTGACGTTTTTGTTAAGTGCCTCTGTAGAAATATAATGCCCTCGTTTGTTTCATTCATTCCAGAGATATCCAAGGAGCAGATGTCGGAACTTCGGCAAGCTTTGGTTAGACACAATAAAGAAACCAATTTTTTTGATAGGTCTTTCAGGTTTAGGTTATTGTTTGGTTCCATTAATTTTAAGTGACTGATCAATACAGTTGGATCCCATGTAAAGTTGTATTTCGGAAATGGTGGATTAAGGTTGAAGACTCCTTTGCAGATTTTGATTATGGTAGGATGGGTTCCGACTGTTTTACCATTATACATGGGGAGATAATAAGATAGTGCTGAACGATATAAATTTATAGTATTGTATGACAACCCCGAAGCAAACTGTTGCGATAAAAAATTAGCTACGTGTTCTAAAGTTGCTTGAATGGGATTGACATTCCTTCCTTCACACCAGCTATTAAATTTTCGCCATGCAGAGTCATATGATTTCTTTGATTTCTTCCTGATTGCGTTCTCCAATAGCATGTTAGCTTCTGTTGAAAGGAAATTCTCTCCTTCATTTTCCCGGACACTGGCCACACTGCTAGCTGTAGACTCCCCGTTTTGACTAGTGGGTGACTCCGCCCGTTGTTCATTAATGTTGTTTTCTTCATTCGTACCAGTCTGGGAAAGTCTCGTAGTAGCTCCAGGAGTAGAGGATACCAAACTTGGTTCCTCCAGACTGGTGCAACTAGTACTAGTGATGCTTCCTCTTTCCGACATTTCCGTAGGCATCTCCCTACCAAGCAGAATGGAGGAAATGCGTACGCTAATATCTCTTTCCATTTCGTTGCGAAGGCATCCACTCCCATCGATTGGGGGTCTGGTCTCCAACTCCAATACTTCGGAAGTTGATTGTTGCTCCGATCGGCAAAGAGATCCACATTGCACGGAAATATTTTCATGATTTTTCTGAATATGGTTATTGATAGCTTCCAACTGCTGTTGTCGTGGCAATGGCGAGATTCCCAGTCCGCCTCTAGGTTTAGCTTCCCTGGTAGATACTCTGCCGTTAGCCAGATTTCCCGAGCTAGACACCAGTCCCAAATTGAAAGGGCCAGAGTATTTAATGGGAGTGACTTGGTTCCCCCCAACTTGTTTATGTACGCTACTGCAGTCCTGTTGTCGAGCTTTAGTTTTACTGTTTTCATTCCTGGTGTCCAAAAGCATTGAACTGCTAGGAAGGCGGCGTACAACTCTAATTGTTTTATGTGTTGAAATTTGGTTATATCCTCGGAAGTCCATTTTCCGCCTGTTTTGCCCAGGTTGCAAGCTGCTCCCCAGCCTTGCATTGAAGCATCCGATTCGATATCCAACACTGGAGGATTGTGGTGTATTGGAGATGGTGAAACGGACTCTATGTTGTCTTTCCACCACTGAAGCTCTAGCTTTGCCTCCTGAGATATTGTAAACTGTATGAAGTTATTAAAAAACGTTGACATGAACGAATTTTTAATGTGCAAAAATGCTGTGCAAATTTAACTGCAATAATTTGTCCTATAAAGTGGGCGAGCTTTCGTGGCGTAATTAGATTATTTTCCAATAGATTTTTTGCTGCAGTCTTAATTTTTTCTTTCTTTATGTGAGTTAGGGAAACACTACAAGATTTCGAGTCTATACAAAATCCAAGGTACTCAAGTACTTGCACGGGTACCATAACTGACCTTTCTTCATTGATTATAAATCCTGCCGAAGTGAAAACAAGCTTAACTCTGTTTAGAGAATTTTGGCACTTGCTTGCACTATAGTCAACTACTAATACATCATCTAAATAAATGATGCATTTGATACCCTCTGATCTACAAAGTGCAACCAGTGGTTTTGTTAATTTAGTGAATAAAAAGGGTGCAGACGCCAGCCCAAAAGGGGTCGCTTTAAATTGATATAATATATCCTCCCACTGGAATTGAAGATATTTTCGGTCACATTTACTAATTGGTACTGTACAGTAGGCGTCTTTTAAATCCAATTTACACATCCACATTCCTTCTTCTAAAATATCCTTTACGTTAGTGATGGATTCCATTTTAAAATGTTCCAAAATCAAGTATTTATTCAAAGGTTTCAAATTTATAATGGGTCGCCAGCTGACTCCATCTTTTTTCTGTATCAGAAAAATTTGGTTTAAAAAGTAAGGTTGGTCTGTAGTTTCAATCACTTCTTTTTTAAGTAGCGACTGCACTTCTTGGGATATTACATCCTTGTTTTCTCCAATTATGTGTGGAGCTGGATTTAGGTATTTATTGGGAGTTTGTTTCAACGGGAGCTTGTATCCTTGTACACAGCTAAGCACCCATGGATCATATGTCACTGACTTCCAGTAGTCATAGAAAAATGAAATTCGACCACCAATGGAAGGTGTAATATTAATTAACTCACCCTTTGAGGATGACGAAGCAAAGTTACTTTTATAGTTTCGCCTGTTTTTCTCGTATGGCTGAAAACGACTCCTGAATCCCTGATTATTGGATCCAGATGAGCCTGCAAATCTAAAGCTGGAGGATGATCCCTTTGGCCTTCCCCGGAAGGATGATAAAGAAGGTCTCTCAGGCATAACTCCAAAGTCTTTTCGAGCTTCAGAAGCTTCCTTAATAGTCTTTCTTATTTGACTTCCAAAGAGTTCAGTATTATCACTTGGATGATCTTGTTTGGTCAGCAATCCAATAGCACTTGGGTTTAATTTGTTGAGAATGCAACGTTGTCGTTGGTAGATTGCCTGAGAGTTGGCGTTACCCAGTAATAATAGAGCGTGGTTTACCACCTCGAGAACAGAGTCAGGATTCAGATCATAATGATCCTTCTGAGCTTTTATTGCTTCAGCATGAAGAACCGCCAATGGACCAACCGCATCCAATAGTCTTGATTCAATTGCTTCGATAGACAACAATCCCGGGATTTGTTTTAAGTTAATCCGCTTTTGGGATAGAATGTGATGGATAGCCTGATCCAATGTTGGTGATTTTGTCACCATCGTATTTGGAAGCGGGAATTTTTCCGCAATTTTTGCCCGGTCGGGTTTGGCTAACGATTTTCTTAGATACTTCTCCAGAGCTGCTTTTGTCTCCTTTGGAGGTTCCCATTTTGAACTTTCTATTGTTTTTAATGGGTCCACCTCTAATTCATCGTCAGTGCCGTTATTTTCTGTATAACGGGACAAGAGGTCTTGTTATCAAATTAATTTTTTAACAATTAATTTATGAATAAACGGTTTATCATTTTTCATTATGATAAACCCTCATCACTACCTTCATCAGATTTATCTGAAGGGTGTGATTGAGAATCCTGGATATTTTGTCCAATCAAGTCGTCTCCGGTTTGAGAGCTTAACTCGTTGCGCACAAGCTGCTTAATTTCTGGCAGTAACGCAGCTTTAATTTGAGCAATCAAATCGTTGTCAGTCCCTGTAGCACTCATTTTGATTTATCTACAAATATTTAAACTAACAATCACTAAAGAATTACAATAACAATTAATTTTTATAACTAGATCAAATGTTTTCCAAGTTTAGCCTACAAGAGCTGAGAGAAGAGTGAAGACCAAAATAGAGAACAACTGAGCAGTAAAACATTTATTCCCGCTTAATACTTTGAATCAGCTCCAAGTTGCCCCAAGACTGAGAACGGCTCATTTCATACTTGTAGATTCTGAAGTCCAATTTGATTAAGCATGCTTGGACTTTCTAGCAAGTCTCTGTGTTCACATCACATAATTTACTGTTTTTCAATTTTGTTCGCTGTCAAAAAAGTCATGCTTCATAATTCTTCTTCCTATCGATTATTAAATAAAATTTTGAATAATGTAATTTAAACATTCACAGCATAACAATCCAAAACAAACATTTTAAAATGTGCAAAGAGCTCGAACAGCTTGAAACATGCTAAATTACATCACTTCTGAGTACAAGCACTAGTTGACATCCAAATATATTCTTAGGATTTTGAACTACCGATATCTATATGCATCCGTAAATTATTCATGATTCACAATGTTTCAATTTTGATCTACAGTATTTTCCCATGAGCTAAAGTCAGTCCTACTAGCCATTTCGCGTAATCGGCGTCGCCTAGCTTCCAGTACGCATACCGATGCATACACAAAATAGCTGGCGAAATAAATTTCTAGCATTGCGCTTTGGCTAATAGGACTGACTCTAGCTCAAGGAAAACAACTTTAGATTCTTCTCTGAACCATCCAATTCACTAAATCTAGAGTGATGGGAGTACCCATATTATAGGTAACCCACTTTATGGCGTTCAAAACCTACAAAATCTTAATTCAGTCTCGGATTCTATCAAGCTACAAGGTTTTCGCTGGAGTACAAATCAGAATACTTAAATATAGATTATATAAATTATATAAATGTCATAATTTTACCTAAATGTGACATTTTCTTGTGATTTTATTTTGGTACTGATTAAGGAAACGACTTCTTGTTTTCGTCGTGCATGAGTGAAAGTTTTCATGTCATTGTTCTTCGCGAATGTGAATTTCGCTTACTGCGAGTGTTTTACAAAATAAAATATTAAAACTGTACGGTGCACATTATTTGGGTGTGCATCACTCCTCCGTTCCTCCGTAATCGTAAATAATATTACCAATATCCAATCAATGATTTTTTGTCTGTTTCATCTGTTATAATTTATATTTGAGTATTTGCATAATATAAAAACAGGTAGTAATTTCCCCGTTATATCAAATTAAAAGTTACATGCATTTACAAGGGCATATTTATTCTTTGGCATATTTTTAAAAATGTATTTTTTACTTAAGCATTTTAGGTAAACACATTAAACAACTTAATTTATTATATTGGGCATATAATATTCAAATATGGATGTTTAAAAAAAGTAAATTCAAGATTCTAATTTGAATCAATGAATAGGTAAGCATTCGAATTCAGAATAATAATAGAAGAAAACTGTAAATTTGAGTAGGCATTGAAGAAAGCCTGAAGAATAGCTCTGTCAAAAGTTCTCATAAATATTCGCGAATACAGCTACATATTTAAAGTACTAAAGAATGAGATCAGATACTGCCCCTTTTTATTTCAGTTGCTGCAAACAATGCCTACAGTCCACTTAATAACTGCAGGGTTTGATTATATCACCGACAAGCTTTTACATTTTGTTTTGTAAATCATTACTGTACATATTAAGATCTAGAAGGGATATGCAAATTTGTATAAATATTTTGATTGAACGTGGACGATTTAATGGTAATAAAAAGAACGAGACGAAGTAACGTGATGATGATGCAGTGTTGCTAATAAAATTAGTAAACTCGTGCGTTTTCGATTCCTTCTTCAAAGCAAATGAAAGTGGTCTGGTTTTTCTTGATTCAATACAAAGGGCCATAATACACAAGCAATTTGACTCTCAGATCTTGTCGTACCTACATAATATTTATTTTGGCCCATAGTTCTTTTTAAAGATTGTTTACGTCTTCGCACTCATTGTTTATGGACTACTGCTCGCTTCCGTTTTA
The DNA here is from genome assembly GCA_036850885.1 of Lepidocyrtinus dapeste. Lineage (NCBI taxonomy): Eukaryota > Metazoa > Arthropoda > Collembola > Entomobryomorpha > Entomobryidae > Lepidocyrtinus > Lepidocyrtinus dapeste. The sequence continues at coordinate 30,582 of JAANSQ010000200.1, forward strand.
CACTGCCAAAATCTAGTGCATATAAATCTGCGTGTTTCCCTAAATCAAAAGAAAATTTAGTGCACCCTTATTTTCTGTACGAGCCGGATAAAGGAAGGCTGCTGTCTAGTAAGTTTGTTACCTTTTGCAAAGCACACGTTCATTACAATACTTCTCAATATTTGTGCATGTGCCTTGTTGCCTAAAGTAATAAAAATTAGCTCTAGTTATCATTAATTTTTTTTAGATGAGATGTATGGGTTAAATGTAGAGCAACAGTGCCTAGAGATGGCTAGTACAAATTATAGCTCTATGTAATCGGTAATTGCTTCTTCCTATATTTATTTTGCCATAGAGACATAAATTGGGCGATATGTAAAACGAGTAGTTTTCATAATGATACATGTAATTTTAGCAACTTTTAAAATTAGAGCACTAAAATAATCAGGTCAATATACCATTTCCCCTAAAGAAACTGGAAATGATCGAGAAAAATGAGTAAATAGATCTCCTTCCAAAATGAAGTAAACCAACGAGATCGTGATAATTTTTTTTTCAGGTGGTTACTTTTATTTCGAAAAGAAATTGAGTTTAAATGAAACTTTGAATCCTTTTATCGTTGAATTCCGTCACGCATGCGTATAAAAATGTAAGTGAGGCAGGTTGGAGGAAACGGAACGGAACGGACGGAACAATGTTGTAATTGTAATGATAGTCAGGCGTCCGCTTGATCAGATGTAAACATCTGTCTGCTCTCAACGGTGCAAGGGGATGTAATCAGTTTGAGAACGTTTGCCAAAATCTTACTATAGAATTAGACCACGAGAAATTGTAAATAACCAAGAAATATTTACATTTGCACTTATCCCACTTTCTTAAGGGGAAATCTTCCATTCTTGATTTTTTCTCAACGTGTCCGACTATAATGTTTGTTTTCCTTGATGTTTGAAATTTCAGGAGAATTGTTAATGGTTCGAAATAATCATGAACATTATTTTGTAAAAGGGATGTGCAGTTGAATGTTGAATGGATAATGGATGAAATGAACTATGATGAGATGATGAAAGAAAATGAGAGTAGAAACGCTTTTCTGGTAGCATGTTGCCACTTTGTCTGCATGAGCAAAGTACATCCATTACTCGTTAATAAGTATATATGTATGTTTGCAAATTCGAGAAAAAATTAGATTGGAGTATTATGAATGTTGATGGTCACTAGTGGGTTTACTATAGGGAATTTTCATAGCTCATTTGCGTGTAACACGTCACACGGGAAAATGACGGGACTAGAGACAAAAGCAAGCAAAGACTGATTGCAAATACTACAATACTCTATAGTAGCCAGTGTGTCTTTAGAGAAAAGCAATTATCGAGTCTGACCAGAAACAATGGATACAATAAACAACTACTGCATATGAATATCACGTGGAGTTACGTGCTCGTGAAAGATAAATAAAATTTTTAGCATGTTCATGCAATTGTGGTGGCATTTGTAGGTTGTTGACGCGAAATATATGATAAAAGTAGGATTATAAAGTTCCAAGAATAAATATAGTAGTAGTAATAGTAATATTAATGAGTGCATTGAATGACGTATTCACTGGATTGCTGGACGAGAAGGAAATGAAATTCATGAATGAAAAGATGTGTTGATAGGTCATGTTTTCGTCACATCTTTATCCTTCAACCAACCTTCCTGAGCTTTCCAGCGAACTTTGATTAATAGGCTTAGTGTAAATCCCTACAAGAGATAAACGACTTACTTAATCATTTTAACCTTTTGTGATTTTGTTTAATTATCGTTAACGAATTCATGGGAAATGATGTACGTAAGAATAGCTAATGTTGTGCATAATGATATTCTACTTACAAGATATATTATCTTCCGCATCTCGTTTTATCCAACATTGACAAACTTTTACTAGTCAATAATTACCGGTAAACCCAGCTCGAAATAATTCAAAATGTTTTGTTCAAAACATTTCGTCGTGTATAGCATATCAAGTACGAAAGAATGCATAAGCAAGTCTATAGATTAGATTAAGTACGTAACACACAACAACATCATCATCAGAATAAAATAATAATCAACTAGAAACTGTGTTAGTTATGTTTACATGTAAACACACTTCTGTTCTCACTAAGCGTTAACGGTGACGTTAACTCGAATCCCGACTTGGCGTATAAAATTCTTTTAGAACGCTAAAAGTACGTATGGTATCGTGTGGTTTACACAGCGCCAGCGCTAGATAAAGCTTTAAATGTATTCTCCGATTTAATTTAAGATTAAAAGAGACTTACCAAGTTGAATTTTGATCGTAATTTTACGATCTCCGA
>JAANSQ010000201.1:0-32790 GCA_036850885.1 Lepidocyrtinus dapeste
AGGTTACAGGACCAATACGTCTTTTCGACTTACAGAGAGTGAATGAAATGGCGCATGAAGAACCTGACAATGAGATGCCCTACCTTATGCCAGCGGTTCCACTTCTTCAGAGAGTTCGAGAGAGTGCAGTGGCACTACAGCAAATACTTCAACCAGAGGCTTCAGTTGTTCATGCGGGTAGACAACCAGTACCACCACCTGACCGTGCAGATGTAGCAACACCTTTCCGTGGAGGTGGGCCACCAGTACCACCACCTGTCCGTGAAGGTGAAGCTCCACTTGTTCGTGGAAATGTGGAGCAGCCTTGCAGATCACTAAATGACCAGCCAAACCAAGTTAGGGGAGAAGGACCACCTCGGAAAGTTCCTAGATTTAGTAAGTAGCAATTAAACTTTGAATAATTGAAGTCATTGTTCACGTTATAACATTATCCTATTTTATTGTTAAACAGCACGCAGTGACTTGAACACCGAGCTTTATGATTTTTGCAGTATTTGTTTTGACTTTTACACCAGTACCGGGATTCATCGAGCAAGCAGTTTGAAATGTGGTCATGTCTTTGGCCTTACCTGCATCCGAAGATGGATTTTAGATAAGAAAATCTGTCCTGCCTGCAACGCTGTAGCCGAATTGAAAGACATGCGTACACTATTCGTTAAAAAACTAGTTGCTGTTGACACCTTCGAGATTGACAAAATGCAGGAAACTGTAGATAAAATTACTGCGGAGCGGCAAGCGGTTCTGAGAAAGCTTGATCATATTACGGAAATGAAGGATCGGCTTTTGAGAATGTAAATACTTATTAGCATTTCTTCTATTTCTACTTAAAGCTTGAATTTATTTCATCTCAATCAAGAAAACAAACTAAAATTCTTGTTACTTTTTTTAAATTATAGGAATGAACTAAAGGATGAAAAACTCACTTTTCTAAATGATCAAAGAAGCGAACTCTATAGCGAGTTGTGGATGGTCAGAGAAGAAAAGGACCAACTGGCCCGTCAAATGGCCGATTTAATGCCAGCTCAGGAAACAAAGAACCCATTTTTAGCATCTCAAGGTCCGAAGCTGTCGTTGCTAAAGCATATTGACATTCCCGCAGCATATTGCCGTGTTGGCGCGTTCAGCAACGAAGGGAAAATTTTCTGCGTATCCAGTGGTTCTGGTTCTAGAGAAGGAAAGTTTGGAGTAACTCAAATAAACAACTATGGTTGGACAGTAGATGGCTTTAAGGCTCTTCACGAAAAACCCCTCAAGGACATGAACTTTCGTCCTTCGAGTGGAAATATCCTTTTGAGTGTGGGGCTGGATAAGAGAATCATAATTAGCGATATAGCCCAGCAGAATATACATATAGCTATTCAAAATAATTTTCAAGTAACGTCATGTTGCTGGAACGGTACCGACATCAATAAATTCTACGTTGGAACTGAACATGGTGAGGTCAAGTCTTATGACGTTAGGTCATATAAACAGCCGCTAGGATCTCTAGCCGTTCCTATAGGGGACCATACTGAGGTAGGCAGGCTCCGGTATGTTCCTCCCAATACAGAGGGCAATATATTGGATATATCCGGGGTTCTCGTTCAGAAGCAGCGAAGTGTTTGGCTCTCTGAAATGTCGGATGGAAATTTCTCTACCGGAAATAAATCTTTAAAGATTCCGTTTGCTGGCTATTTTCTCTCTATGGACTTTGACCCTGTTACCAGAAAGGTGTTGCTCTCCGGTAGATTGTGCAATATCGCGGGGGGTAGAGGGATAAACCTAGGCGAAGGAATGAATCACATCGTCTGTGGTTTCTATAAGAGGTATCTCAGTGATGACCCGAGAAAGGACACCGCCAATGCCAACACTTATCATTCAGTCACGGTAAAATCTAAATAATCATTGTTCGTCTCATTCTAATTCTCTAAACGATGGAAGGTAGTAAAACTTAACAAGGATACCTGAACACTTTATATTATTTTGCTTTTCATAGATTGGCGACTTAAAAACTGATCATTTTAGACCCACCCTCTTTTCACCACAGCCCGGTAAAGTATACGTAGCCGCGAACGACTTTGAAGCAAGGACCGTTCGCATTTGGGATGCATCTCACCGTAAAGCAACAGACAAATCCGTGATTCGAGTTGATGTAACCCCAGCGTATGATCTTGTTCATGCTCGCTTAGGCCTTGAAAATAACACAGCTAGCTTCCTTGGAGTAATCACGAACAAGACTGCAGCAGTCTATCACGTTTATGAATAAATTTCTTGTTGAGGATGTCAGTTGTAAAAAAAACGCTACTGAGAAATTCCATACTTTCCGGTTTGGCGAATTGATTTTAGCAGGTGTGGTTTAGTTAGTCTTTTTTTGATAAATGGTCAGAAGCAGAATTACGGAAGAAGATATTTTTAGAAAAAGAGTTTAATGGTTATACTCCGTAAGGATTTTTTGAGTTGATGTAGTATATCAACTTATTTTGTCTTTGTCAATGAAACATTATTCTGACAAGGATGATTATTAGATGGGACTTCATATTTACATTTTTAAAGCACGTTGGATTTAAAATAGCTATGTTTCAATGTAATGATGTTAACGCGCGTCGGTGATCTTTCCGTTTACTTGCAGTCCTGCCCATGTATCAGTTTTTTCCTAAAATTTTGAACTGTACTTGGTCTGGTACATTTTTCTCATTTACGGTTTTATGTCTTCAGCACGTAAGAGAAAACTCTTTTATGCATTCCTTTAATTTCATGTACAAACTTGCCACGTTAACATGGGCACAAAAGATATACAATTTTGAAGTGATTATTCAGTTATTCACTTTGTTAAACGTGTAGGAGGTTGTGTTGCGGTAGTTAAGATTTTTTTTTAGAATATACAAATCATTATTACTGAGAGTAAGCCTGGTGCCTTATGCACCACCAAAGCAACCAATGGGTCTCAAAGTTTAAGATCTTCTAGAGTTTTAATTACTTAAGCACACTTTGTGTATTCAATGATTCCTAGTTCTGTATTATTCCCAAGTGTTCTTGTATATTATCTACCTTGACAAAATATGTTAGCTTTAATTTGTACAAAGTGATTGTTCTGGCGTCTAAAATGTTTTTGATTTTTGAAGTTTTGATTTTGGACGCTTTGCTTGGAGGAAATCCAAACATTTAAAGAAGAGACATGACATTGTTAGAATACAACGTTCATTTTACGATATGCTATGCAAAGACAAGCAAATATGAATGTATTTTATACTTAAAGTAACATCGCTCTGAAAGGTGAGTATTCCGTGTGTCTAGTGCACCTTGTAACAAGAAGGTCTCAACATGTACATTATTTAAGTTTTACTTTCTATTCACTTTTATTTAGCGATGTGAGAAACTAAAAACTCGAAATTTTTATGATATGCTACGAAAGTTCCTCCTAATAGAAACTACCTACCTGAGCAGAATGTGTTAGCTTTAATCACAGAATATGTATTTTGATTTTTAGTCTGGGAAAGAATCGAGTCTGGAAACCTTAAAGGTGGTAGTTTATGTAGAAATTCTAACGTAAACCATTTGAGTACGTTAGTTAACTTGAATACCAAACAATAATGATTACCATATTAATGACAATCGTCAGAAAGAGAGTATGCCTTCTGTGCCTTGTGCACCGCAAGCACAGCCAGTAACCTAGAGTCTGTAAGATTTCATCGAGCCCTAATTACCTAATCAATTATGGGGTCGTGATTTCATTAATAAATAAGGCTCAAGAAATTTTAGATTAAGTATCAAGTCAATCCTTAAAAAGTAACCAACTACCTGAATTGAAAGTTTTAGCTTTAATCTGTACGGAACATGTATGTATATAATCGTTTTAGGGTGTAGAAAGTCAAAGTTTGAATGTTGGAAGGTAGGTTGTAACGTTTGTAAGCAGACTTTTAAAACGGTGGGGTGTAAAAAAAAAGCTTGAACAAGCTGGAAACAATAATTACCCTATTAAACTGCCGATAGGAATGTACAAGCGAATAATGACAAATCAATTTTTTTTTATCAAAGCGAAGGTAAGCCTTGTGCCTTTGAACCAGTAACCGATGAGTCTGATTGATGCAGTCTAGAACAAGAATTTCTTTATTCTTTTCTGAAAGCAAGTTCTTTTACAATTTAATAGCCAAAATTTTGATAATAGAAAAGTAGTCATAGAAACAAATGTATTTTAGCTTTGATGTTCGATTTAATTTTTTAGATCGACTTAATCTTCTGGAATATATTTTTGGAAGATTTTTGTCCTGACAAAGGGACGATATTTATAAGGAATTAATTTTGAAGAAACCAGTGCCTCGTAAAAAAAATTCAAAAACAAAAAATATCTTTTAGTTTACGTGAGAGTAAACCTTTTCTGTCTTAAGCAATGAAACTAGCAACCAGCGTATCTCTTAGTTGATGATCTTCTGTTTAGAGTTAAGTTTACTTTGTTAAATTAAAGAATGAACTGAGAATTTAAAATTTGTTTGCCAAGTATCAAAAGTGTTCCTAGTGTGTTATATCAAAAGGAATTAATCTTTTACATTTTTAGACATTTTTTTCCTTTTGTATGCAACTGATCAAGTTCCTGAATGTTTTATTTTTTAATCTATAAATGTTATGAAATGTTGGTTGCCGTTTTCTAGCTCTTAAGTCTGTTGAAGTATTCAAATATAGTAGCTATAAATTTGAAATAAAAGTTGTTAGAGTAATATAAGCCTTACGTGCCTTGTTTTCAGGCACCACTACTGGTAACTAGTGAATCTCGTATTTGATGATCATCTAGAGTTAGAGTTACATAATCATATTTTGGGAAATATGTAATTTAGCGATTTAAGAATGAAAATGTTTCCAATGTCGGTATCAGTTTTCTGCCAAAACAATCATACAGAGACTATATCCAAATGTGTTTTTGAAAACTGAACAGTCTTAATCTGTCACAAATATTGTGTTGTGGCATCTAGAAAAAAGATTTTTCTATAGATTTTTATTCCGAAAGGTAATTTTATAAAATTTATAGATCGCCTTCTAGAAGAAAAACGAATATTACGTATAGGATCTTTAATTAATTTGTAAAATAAAAAGTAAGATAATTGTTGTTAAGGAAAAGTAAGCATTTTCTTGCCTATGCAAGCACAACTTGTAACCGGTGAGACTTTTAGTTATTGACAGTATTGAATTTTTAAGGCACTTTGAGGGGTGCGCCAAAAAATTATATTTGGTGAAGGATGAACGATTGTTTTTGAAAATTTATCTTGATTTTTAGTCAGAATATATGGATTACTTAAAAAAACTTGAATTTTGACTTGTAAGATTTGATTTGGCATTTAGTAATAAAACTTTCTAAAGGTTTCGATTCGGGTTGGTGAAGGCATCTTCATGAAAATTTAAGCAGCCTATTAGAGAAGGAAAGTGAGGGAGAGATTATCTTATATAGTTTCTTATTATCCTTTAATGTTTTAAGCAAATATAAATGTATTCTAAATTTTTAAAAACATTAGCGGAGTTCACGGTCTCTCAAAAGTTACTCTGGGTGGTGAATAAACGAAATTCAGTTTTATTAATTTGTAAAATTGTGAACATGTTGGTTAAAAATGAGGTTACTATTAAGAGGTTCAAAATCGAGTCGTACAATTTTCCTAGTTATTATTAGTATCTTTGGCTATTCATTATAAATGCTGATTCCATATTCAGTCCCTCAATGGTTTTTTTTTAATTTGGACAAAGTTTTAGATTATCCCTCCCCCTGACTCCTATGGAAGAACAATTTCTGCTTTTAAATAATTCGATTTGTCCCCAGGAAGCGAATTTTACAAATTTTGTTTTACTCCAGTTGTGTCTTTAGGAAGTTTTCTATGAAATCGAGACATGAGGGGGTTTAATAATTCATTTACCAGTTTTCAATAGAACAAAAAAAAATTGTTTGGCAAAAATTTCAACCTTTATGGGTAAATTTTGCAAAACCGTGAACACCCTAATTATTTTAGTTTAATAAGAATAATCTTGTAGTCGATGATCATCTAGAGTTAAGCATTACTTACAATTATTAAGATTTTAGGAACAATTACCAAGGTTTCAAAATTTAATCTAATTTGAAAAGTGTTCGAGTTAAAAGTAATCATTTGCGGATCCTAACGTGTTAAAACTTTTGAATTTGTTCAAATTGAAGATATATTTCGAGTGGAAATTGAAAAAAATGTGAGAATTTAGTTCCAAAGTTTTTAAACATAATTGGAGATAATTAGGACATGGTATTGTACAATTATTGTTTTTTTTAATAAAATATTTGGGGATGGATTTGTTAGCGTTTTTTATTCTTTCATTTCATCACATCATTAATCCATCATCAATGCACAGTCCATTTCCGCTAACAATTTATTCCCGTCACTTTTGCATTTTCAAATACTCTTGAATCAATAAATGTACATGAGCTTGGACCTAAAACGGTTAGAAAAACAGCTGCGTGAATAAAGTCGTTGCTTTGCTTCATGAATTACTCAAAGTTTGATGTATGTAGATCATCCCTAGAACTACAGATTATAACATTTTCACACTTATTGAAAAAATTTCCACTGCATACCCTTCTGTAAAGCGCTATACATCATAAAAGTTTTACCATAGTTAAAATTTTGAAATGAAGGACATATATGATATGATATCTGCTTTGGTGCCACCAGACGTTGCAATGCATGTAGTTTCGGGTGAAAAGCGATTCAACGTTGAAGCTATTCGTGTATTTTTTCAGCCATAGAAACAAAGTTGTACTATCCTAGTAATTTCAAAGTATTGAGTTACTGTCTGTAGCCTGAAAATTTAATCTAAATTAGCATTCAACGTAGAATTTACGCTCCAGTTGAAATAATCCGAAGCACTAAGAAGCCAACTCCAGTAGACAATATTAAAGATGAGGAAGACTATAGAAAATATTATGAAAGCATATTTTTCTGTGATTTCGGCAAACGCTTCGTATTTTCGGAGTTTAGTGGACTCCAGGGATAAACTTCTGGAGAAGGTGGGTACTCCACTGGACTCCTTATCGCCTTGGATATGCCCCTTTTCTTGTATCTAAACGAGGAAATATTCAACATTTTGTCAGTTAAGGACAATTCGGTGGTGGCCCATCCGTAAATTTACCTTTCTTTGTAGTTCCAACTTTTGTTCTTCTGCTGTTTCACGGCGAGATCGTAACCAAACTAAAGTAGCAAATTCCAGCAAGGTCATGAACACGAAGAAGATACAAGAGACTATCCAGATGTCTATTGCTTTGACGTAGCTTACTATTGGCGTACTTTCTCTTTTGAAATATAAAATTCATACATTAATAAATTCGAAGAGAAAAATTCAGTCACTCCAGAATAAATTAGAAATAAATCACACTTGTTACCTCACTGATGCAAACATGGAGGTAAGGGTTAGTAAAGTGGTCATGCTAATTCCAATTCTGGCCTCTACCATACGTGCTGGAACCAAGAAGCAAAGCCAAGTTATCACAATAAAGAATATACTGGGGAGGTAGGTTTGCACCAGATGAAAACTTAGCTTCCTCCGAGCCAATATTGTAAATGTGAGTCCGTCGTAAGTGTCATCTGAAATTAGGATACCATGGTCAAATTTTCGGAAATTAGTTAAAGCTTATCGTTCGATTTTGAATACTCAGTTTAGAATAGTTTTGCATACTGGTTAATTTTCTAAATGTCTGAGGTAACTTGACACGACCAATGGACTCCACTTGAAGTTCGAAATTAGGATCTTGTGGATCTTGCAAGTAGACTCCCGTACCAAGCCAGCTCAAGTCTAGGTCTTTGCTAAAGTACGAATCTATCAAGATTTTATTCAATTAGAATTATACGATCGAATTGTTTCCTTCGAAAAATAGCAATACTTTTGGTCACTTACAACTTCTGAAAGTAAACTCGCAATGATGAGTATCCGCTGGGTAGTATTTGTAAATCATGTCACAACTTAACTGAACCGCTAACCTGAGAATATTTTATGATTTAGCTTCGTACGTTTTCTAAATTTACGCAAATTTCTACTTCTATTCAGTCACCTCGTCGTGTAGGATATAAAACCATTTGAGGGATTAAACTTTAGTTTTAACGGTTTGTTCATCAACGAAGTGCGTTTAACCTTTACAATTTCATCTGTACAAAAAGTAAAAAATTGTGTTAGAAAATTCTCACTTCGCCCCTATATGTTAGTATGTACTCCGTAACCTCTTTTGGGCCTTACCAATGTAAATATCGGGACGCCAGATTTTCTTGAGAAAAATGGGATTCAGGGTGATATCAGATTTTCTTGTTTTGGCTGCACTGATGGGGTCAAATAGGAATCCATCCACCCATTCGATTACCAAGTCCAGATCCAAGGTAAGCATCTACGAAGGGAAATGCAGTGAAATATCTAGGTGTGAAAATGTAAATTGCATTTTATACATACCTCGAGTTCTTCGTCAATATCTCTGACACTCCGAATGTTGAGAAACACCAGGACTGGAACGGCTATATACGAATCGATTCCAATAATTTTCCCAAGGTTTAACTTCGGAATCACTAGATTATTGTAGTCTTCGGGCAAATAAAGTTCTCCTTTCCTGGCGGGAGGTTTAGGCGCTGAAATTTGCTTGAGAAGACCAGGTGGAAGCTTTCCTGGAAAAGGAGGAACTCCCGGAGGAAGTCTAACCCCAGGAGGAGGCGCACCAGGAGGGAACTTCAATCCCGGTGGAAGTGCTCTCGCTGTATTATTCTGCTTATGGGCGATTTTTACTTGTGTTTTTGCAGTGGGCCTACTTGCCCCATGAATGATAGGCAGCATTAGGGAGGGCGTCGTGGCATTTTCTACTGGTTTAGTCATTGTCGTCAATGTTTGCGGTAAGGAAGGCCTTGAAACTTGGAGTGTAGCAGGAGTAGGAGTTGTTACAGTTTTTGTATGCTCCTTGGCCTTCTTCTGCTTAGAGTTTTCTTCCTTCTCATCTTCTTCCTCATCTTCAAGGGAGTCTTCGTCAGCGTCATCTATGTCTTCATCCATTGGAGAACGAACTACTCGCGTCGAACGTGATACCTGACCACCTTCAGTTCCATCTAAGAATGTGTCGTCCTCAATGAGTTGAAATAAATTGGTTGGAACAGTTTCCAACTCACTCTCCATGGAACTTCTTTTGCTCCCTTTGTCATGACGACCACCTCCACCACCTCTCACACTTTTGCATTGAGCTAAAAAAATTCTGGAAAAAAGAATTAAATTTTATTTAGCGTATATTCCTTTGCATAAATTATTAAACTATTTATTTGACCTACGTTTCAACCAAAATTAGCAAAGCAACCAGAAGGAAAATTATCCGCATATTTCCTCTTAACTCCATAATTATTTTCCAACGTAAAACTTTGAAGCTAGAACTGAATACAACTGAACCATAGTCCAGAGATCAAAATCGGGAAGAGTATGGAGGTAAAAGCATTCAAATGAAATCTCATTTAAAATACCATCTACGTCTTTCATTTTTTTTCTCTAGACACTCTGGACAATGCCTCCAGGCAGAACAAACTCATAAAATTGATGGGGATGTACATCATATTTTTTGACAGTGAAACTACACACGAGAATTTCAAGCCACGCTGATGAATGAAGTCAGCAACTTTTTGTGTAATTTCCACAAAGTTCATATTTCTTTCGAATCGGTACAGAATACAAAGATATGTAATTCAAGATGATCAAGCGTGGGCTTTCTTATGATGTGATGTGATATCATTTTGCAACAAAAAATTCTCATTTGAATGAACCACATCAATCGCACATGTAATCAATGCAATAGTAATCATTCTTGGGTGGCATATGCTTCACATTACAGATGAAAGACATTAGACAAGCACGACTGCTTTTTGCTACAATGATGTTTTTTTGTAATGCTTCTTCACACAATTAAGTCTGACTAATTGCAAATGTTGAATAAGGGGGAAATACCTTACAATCGTGACATCCAATCAATTCTCGAGTGTGCAAAAACCGAGTAATTAATGTCACTCAGGACACAAAAGCAGACTTTTCAAGTGTCTTGATTACGTTCTCCATAGGTGCATAATGAAATAGCAAAAATTATTCCATGGAATCTATTTGTGTATTTGCATCTTTATATTTATTTATAGGGTGAGTTTCTGTTCAGAATTTTTATTTGTTCTCTAAATGAAGCCCCAAATCAAAGAGTACTTCTGTCGAATTCCATATATGGCAAGATATGTTCTGGCAATATAATGACAAGTGACAATTAGTCTATGTCAACCTCCAATTCAAATATTAATATTTCGGTTATGGTGAAGATAATGGGCGATGATGACATGCAGAAAGAAATCATTTGTAGCGTCCAGCACAAGGTGGAGATACGTACCTGGGGTCCAAACTATTATGTAATTTGTACGAGCCAATCCTGGCTAAAATTTTATTTTTCAATAACATGAAAACACTTTAAATCAAAGAATATAATTCTCCTGAAACACTTTTTAGAAAAAGTTAATCTTTGGCTCTACGACAAGACTTTTCATTTAGTTGCATTTGGCAAGGAAAATGTCGGAAGAGCAGTCTCCGCCTGGATATCGCATTTCATGTGCCAAGGTAGGTCCGTCAGGCTCATTCCCAAAGTCAATTAAAAACTCTGGGTTGATTTTCAAACCTCCTTTTTCTGTATCAACGTCTATTTGAACCATGCAAGTGCCAGTCCTGCAAAACGGACAAGAATCATTACATTTGAATCGTGGTGCTGGTTCTTGGTGTCGTTTAAAGGAAACTTACTTGACGAGATCTCCGTAAAACTGTTTGTCCCATGGATAGAAAAGAGAGGTGGTGGCGTAGAGGCGTTTTCCGTCAAGGCTTAGCTGAAGCATTTGCGGGCCTCCGGTGACTTTCCTACCCTTAATGATAACCTCGTCCGGTTGTTCCTAAAAAGTTAAAGTACACATCATATAGGGTTATGTTGTTTTTCCATTAATCATTTATGATTATGATTGGTTTGTGTTGTCCAATACCTCAAGCTCTGGATCATTGACGACCTTAGTAAGACAATCTTTAGTGATAGACCCTCCAACAAATACCTGCCCAATCATTTTAGGCTTGGAGGGATCAGAAATATCATATTGGCGAATATCTCCATGAACCCAGTTGCTAAAGTACAAGAACTTATCGTCCATGGAAATGAGAATGTCCGTGATCACACCTAAATATATCCAGTTGGTTGTACCATATGAGAAGTGAGGACAAGTATATTGCGTGGATAATTTTTGCGATCATGAAATAATATAAAAGAATTTTTATGGAGTTTACATACCTGGCATCTCTGAAAGCCCCATATGCCAGTTCTCCACCTTTTTCGGAGGAATGGGAATGACCTTATCTGCAGCCCACTTATTTCCCTCCTCATCCACCGGATGTATGTGGAAAACAGCAGAAGCTACCGCACAACCAACGAAGCCATGAGGCTTTCGGGGATTATGCAGAAATCTGACTTCCAAAGGCGTTATGCCCTCCATACCAAGATCAATGTTTTGAATAATTTTCTTCTCCTCCCAGTCCCAAATGCTAAGACTGCTCCCGTATAAACCTGATTAGAAATCGCCTGATAAAAGACAATTTCTCAGCAACATGGAATAATAGATAAAGATATACTCACCGTTAGCTACATCCTCCAAACTAAATCCCTTCCTAAATGCTTTGGGAGCCCCCCATTGAGTAGATACCATAACGTTGAATGCGGGCTGGTACCAAAAATCGTACCCAAACGGAGCAGACTCCTTGGACCATGTACCTATCATTCATCACAAATGACAGTAGAGTAGTTCCGAGTTTCGACGCTCGTTCGGAGCCCTTCAGTGTTAACAAAATGCTAAATACTGACCTTTAACTTTGAAATCCTGTTTGCCATCCAAAATCAGAAAATTCCCTCTGGCATCTTCATTCTGATCGCCCATCGTAGAAATCATTATTTCCCCATTAGCTAAACAATGCGAAGTATGGGGTGCAGATAAGCCATGCTTATGCATTTCTTCTGGCTCTATGATCTTATGTATTTTTGGAGCTCTAGCGTTAGAAACATCCACAACATAAATCCTGTCACTGTTCAAACAAGGAAAGATAAGTTTATCCCTCTTGACACTAGGATCGTCATGGCAACTGCTGCATGCATTCCATCCAAAATGATGAAGCTCGTCCTTCACAGACTGCATAGGCATCTCAAGCCTAGAAAGCACCTTCAATGAAAAACAAACAAAGCACAAATCAGAATCAGATGAGCATCAGGAATTAACTCTACCAATTTATCATAAAAATTTCTTAATTACTTGACAAAAACTTGGACTGTTAGGATTAACATCCACCACCGCCAAATAGTCCGGCTTTCCTTCGTTAACCGCGATGCACGTCACGTACATGATTTCCTCCTTAGGGCCTTTGATGGCATCTTCCGGAGTGCAAAATCCAGGACCGGATGAAGACATTTTGTGCAACTATCACTTTAAAATTCCAGTAAATTAATCACTAGCAAAGTCCAAATCAGTCGATTCGTCCCTCTCTGCTGGACGATATGACAAAATGCTAAGTGAGTTGAAGTAAACAGAGTGGAAATTATTTATGTACATAAGCAGGATAAAACTTACAAGATATTCGTGTATTACCAGCAGCGGGTGTATTCCGGTACTTCCAAGCTTGTTTAGCGGCCTTGTCATGGAATGGATAGTCATAAGCACAAGACTAACCATAGCTCGAGCTCGAGCTCGAACCATACCATACAATACACTGCATATGCTCTACCTGCCGTTCAGTCCCAGACATCTGCAGACTTTTTGACTGTTTGACTCATCTTCTACAACATGTCATTTGCTTAGAAGATGCAAAATATTAATCTGCTTGGGATAAGCGTCGTCGATGCATTCTTGACTCTTGGATAGCCTTGAGAAAACTCGTCCCATCATTTAAGATTTAAGGATTATGGATTATGTTGTTTGGTTAGTTTGGTATGCGACAACAAAGCAAACAACAAGTTTATTCTTTCTCGAAAATATGGAACCTTGTGTAAATCTACTTGAAAGTATTAAGTAATGCAATTATTTATAAAACGTGAAAAATGACTTTAGCCCCGCTGACACAAAAATTCGATTTTTTTCTAAATTTATTGAACAAAACGTATAAATTTAAAAGGATGAATATATAATTCGCATTGGTTTGGCTTGGAATTTTTTGTCGGCTTTAGACTATGAACTATTACGGCTCGATTTACTTGCAAGTACAGCATCATGTACGGTAGGGAATAGAAAATTTCTACCGAATTTGTGGAAAAGGCCGCATTCATTCATCTCCTGAATGACTGTGAATGGACAGCCCGCATAGTAAATTTCAATTCCTTGCTTTGCGAAGGAAGAGTGAAGTTGAGAAAGAGCGTTAACAGAACCTGGTCCGACCCAACTGGCACTGGAGAAGTCTAGTACCACCTTTTGTATCTAATCGATGGAGAAAAAACAAGTTGGTTGATGTAATTTTTTTCACTGGGGTAAGATGAGACCTATGGGACAAAATAAGCTATTTTTTGGTCTTGTAGAATTTGAATTGATTACTTTGGGTATATTTTCAGTGGAGTTGAACTGATTAACATCTTGCTGAGCTATGGCAAGGGTTGAACTCATGCTAGCTGCTTTTCGTAATGTTTGCTGCCTCTCAAATACCATGTTACACTCGTCAAACTTGTCATCTTCCACAATTTTAAAAACTGCTTCGTTAAATTTCTCTATCGTGGCAAAGTTGAGGTTTCCAATGAATTTAATAATTTTCATGCCAGGAATTTCGTGAACCTGGAAATGATTTTTTGTTATCAAACACAATCAGTCTTTAAATTATCTTATATTTTAGACTTCTTTAACTTTACCATTTCATTGCAGCCCATTTCAATGTACAAATCGGAGTCAGCATAACATCCCAAGATGGAAATTTCCGAACGATTAGAGCGCCACAGGAGGATCACTGTAGTCATAAGTATTCCCACGGCGAGACCATAGGGAATATCCAGGAGGACTGTGGTGGAGAAGGAAGCCAACCAAACGAGACCATGCAAGGTACTCGTCCTCCAGAACTTTGGCAGTTCAGCAGCTTGCATAAACATTCCTTTGAGCGCCACCACTATTATCCCAGCTAAGACACACTTTTTTTAAGGAAACATCACCATCTCATCTTGCCCTACTACTTGGTTAAATTTTATTTGAAAAGTTTGCGCAAGCTTACATTAGGTAACGCTTGGAACAAGGGCCCGATCCAAAGTAACACGAAG
Organism: Lepidocyrtinus dapeste; assembly: GCA_036850885.1. Classification (NCBI taxonomy): domain Eukaryota; kingdom Metazoa; phylum Arthropoda; class Collembola; order Entomobryomorpha; family Entomobryidae; genus Lepidocyrtinus; species Lepidocyrtinus dapeste. The sequence goes on from JAANSQ010000201.1 coordinate 14,279, forward strand.
AGTAGGAACAAACAAGAAAATAAACTTGTCAGTTGCGTTTTACCCCCGACCGTGTCTTGAACTAAACTTCTGGACAAGGAGACTGTGACTGGAGCACAACCGAAGAAACTACCGAATATGTTACTGCATCCCTGAAACATACCAAAAAGAGGTGTTCACATGAGTAAATAAATATAAATATTCATCTTGAATTGTACTTTGACCTGAACTTACTTGAGCTAGGAGCTCCTGGTTAGCGTCTACGTTGTAACTATGCTTCTTGGCGAATATCTTTGCCATAGAAATTGAAATGGCGTATGCTACAAAGGCAATTATCGCGCTGTCCAGGAAGACCTCCGGCACCAGTTCGAATGGGGGTTGAACCGGCATCGGCAGTCTGGCGGGGTTTAATATACATCCTCAATCTCATAAATCACATTGTTTGAATAACTTTAAAATTTCATGTTTCATCTAGAGTGCACATACCCTGTAGGAATATTTTCAATTATCGAGACTCCAAATTTTTCGTGTAGTTCCATGTAGTACGATACCAAAGTTCCAATGATCACGGCGATTAGCTCTATAGGAACTGGGACCTTCATCTTTTTCGATAAGTACGGCTTCAGACAAAAAATCAATGAAAAAATTACCTCCAATGTTTTTATTTATGTCAGATATCAAAATACTCACCTTAATTAGCTCATTGTATGTGCCCAAAATCAATACTGTAACGGCAGAGACTATCACGGTGGTAAGGTTAGCGTTAGAAATGTGGGATGCAATGTCATAATATGTCTGTTTTCAATATTTTTATTAACGCGTGAAAAAAACATAAATGTAAAATTTTCTGAAGGTCACGTAGTATTATTTAAATAATTTAAATAAATTTCTCAATACCATTGGGATTTTAAATACTCCAGATCTACGTGGCAACTTAATACCGAAGAAATTTCGAACTTGGGACGTAAGAACATGTACCGCTGCACCGGTGGTAAACCCACCAACTAAGCTGGGCGACAATAGTAAACTTATCGCACCTAGTCTCAGTATGCCCATCAATATCTATAATGACAACGTTGAAACATATTGGAACAATCATATACTCATTTAATGTTTTTGTCAGTTATACATACCTCCAAAAAATTTTTACCTGACACACACCAGCGACGAAACCAACAGCAGTAGCAATCTGTACTGCTGAATAAGGCGAAGACCCTCCTTCAGTTTCATAAGCATGTACTACTGCATTGACCACCTTCCCTGTCATCAAGCATATTACGGCGAAGGTTCCTATTCAAAGAGGTTAAGAAACAGTTAATTTTTACAAGTATTGAAAGCTACTTAGGAAATATCGTTTTAAGGCTAACCCATGGAGACATGACGTGAAGTTCCTAGAACAGCATACACGAATATGGGGAAGAATGCCATGTAAATGCCTACGATTGGAGGAACTTCGGCTAGTAGTGCATACGCCATTCCTTTAAGCGAATTAAACATTCACGTAAAAAAATCATGAGAACAAAAATTCTTACTTGACTTAAAAAATTATACCTTGTGGTACATGCATTACAGCGACAGTAAACCCAGCGGTAATATCCGAAGCAACATTTTGACGCCAAGAGTACTTTGGCAGCCAGTCCAGAATTGGTATTCTACGTTTTAAGCTTCGAATCGGCTTCCAGTCGTGGTAGCATTCACCCATTTTCCTAAACCTTTTGCGTACTGATGAGCAATATGTTCTCTCCGGACCTAATCAGGGCATTTCAAGATTTATATTAAAAAAATCTACGTAATTCAACACAAATATTTTGTACTTCCATTACCACTTCTGAAGTCTAAACTCGCAAATTTGGAGTATAAATCTAGTTGATTAACTACAGTTCTATTAATCCTCACTGGAGGATAGTCACTTTCACCGGATTTATCAAAGCCCACATTGTCCCTCCCATACTTCCTTCCACTTGAATCCCCTCCAACGTTACTATCGCTGTACATTGGTCCGTCATAATAAGTTTCAATGTCGTCTTGTCGAGGAACTCGTGCCATGATTTAATCAACACTAAACTTTTAACTTCTCCTGGGTTTATACAGTTAAACTGATTTAAATAGAATTTAAGTTAATGTAAGTTTTGTTTCCTGATTTTCGTTAATTACAGGAAGGACAGTCTCAAATTGTTTTTTAAGCTTGCGATCGTGAAACTTTGACCAAATCCTCTCTCAAGAAAACAAGATGATCTCATTAAAATAATGTATAATGTCTCCAATCAAAATGTTAATGAGGGAATGAGGACAGGATGAATGACGAAAGACCATAGATTTTCTGTGGATTCCAGATTTCATAGGTATTTTCCACTCAGACCAAGACTAGTCAACAAAGATTTAATTTGATGAAGATGATGCATGATGGGATGGATGATGGATAAGATTGAGTACTTAGGCATTCGATTCAATCTCTTTTATACAAAAATTTTTTTACCGTAATTTGTGTTGCTAGCCGTCATCCCATTAAACAATACAGAGATGTTATCATCGTCACTAATTTTTCCATTTATGCCGGGATTTTAGGATTAAGAAAAACGGTCAAGATAAGCTTATGGAGCCTAACATTACATGATTCTGACCTTAGCCCGATTTTGCAAAAATTACCTATCCCACCATTTTCTAAGTAGGTTAACTTTTACCTTCCTCCCTGCAAATTATTAATGGGCATCACGATGTTTAATTAATTTCCTATTAATTTTGATCACTTTAACAATAACAAATACAGCAGATACAAATGTTAATAATTTATGCTGGTAGGACTAATTGATTTCTGCCGCAATAAATTGTAGGGGCAGTGAGTCAGATAAAATTCGCGAGCATATATAATTGACCTTGTCTAAAGTTAATTTTCAAGAATATCATCTTGAATTATTCCTAGTAAATAGAGGCGATCTTCATTTGTGTTCGAATTATTACTGGTTTCGCAATTCTGTAGGTCACTTAATAAAAATCAATGTGATCTTGGTGCCAATATGCAATTTCTGCTACAACGGACATTAAGTAAATCCCTGTTAATTTTATTTCCATTTAATGACTCTTGTCAATAGTCAATAAGCGATGAAAATTTGATGAAATTGAATTCGCTAATTTTTTTGTGCATCAACAAGACCACACCACGCAGCTTATCATAACCTTTACGAAGGTTGTGTACATGGACTTGACGGTTGACGACGAATAATGAATGAACTATGAATCCTTAGGGATTTGTAGTTAGTTGCCTTTATTTACAGTAATTAGTAAAAAAGGTGGTAAACAAAAAGTATTTCACACAGCCTTATTCCAAGCTAGTCATTCATTACGGTCGTCTATGATAAGACGAGGTGTCGAGGAGGTGATTTGGTTGTATTTTCATTGACAATCAGAATCAGACTTGGGTGAGATATGAACAGAATCCACGTGAACTCCTACAGCCTTGGGTAGAGTCAATGTCAATAAATGTAATTAATTGATAAATCAGTATCCATTAAATTTTAAGGCGTGACCCATTCCGCAAAAAATGCATGCATCATTATTGTTCACATGTGTTGCATTAAAAAGCAAACAAATAACTTTCAAGCAAATATTTCCCGTAATCTATTCAAACTATGCCAATATGAAAGAAGCAGTTAACGTTGGCTTTAGCGTTAGCTGAGGGAACTGGGAAAGTTCATTTACACTTTACACTGTTGGTATTTATTGGAGGGTTGAATGAGTACATTACATTCGAGGGGAGGCGTGTCTGAGCGTTACATACACTCATATCAGTATACATTCAGCGAGGTTCTGCGCCTAGTTTTGACTGGACTCTGAGGAACCAAGCAAAGTTGCTACCTTTCCTTAGTACTTTGGATTCTGGAAAATGAGAATGTTTTCCAGATATTATTTTTATATAAAGCGGTTACGGTTGAAATTTGATTGTGTACACACATGAGATCTGTATAAATCTGGGTTCTTGGTGAATTGTATTGATAGAGTCACAAGATGATCCATTTATTTTCAATTCGTGCTAATGTTTATATTATTAACAAGATTTGATTTATTGAACAATTCTAATTTAAACATTCAATAAAAAACTGCGTATTTCTGGCATTACTATAGTTTCAAGATGATTTTTTTAATGGTAATTTAATGTAATATAAGATTGCAATTGACAAACTAATTTTCATTTATTAAGCTAATCCGATTTAAATAAAATAACAATTTTACGCCATTACTAGTTGCAGAGTTTCTGGATGATTTTGCATTTTTGATGATTTATTCGATATAACTATTGAGAAACTAAGCCTCTGCAATTCTATTTAAATTTGAACCTAATCTAATTTTATAACTTGAGCTCATAAAAATGACTAAGAGGATGAAATGGTTGAATAGCACATCCTGGTCCAGAACATCGTTTATGGTAACCCCCACCTTTTCCTCCGTAGAAATAACCTCTGTTGGAAGACCCTTTTTGAACAGTAGGCTCGTTTTCTTTGGACAAGGAAAGGAGCCTTTCAAGCATCTTCCAAATCGCTTGTACTTGTTGGCCTTTTTTCGTAGCTGTATGAAAATTATGATTATTTAAAAAAAACTCAAGGTCATATAAATTGATCCCTTGTTGATGTACCATTATATTTATAAAATACCGTAAAGTGCTCCAGACCATCCAACGTAGTCCCAACAGCCGCGAGGATTAGCGGCGCTTGAAATCGTTTGGGGGAATAGCATAATGATATTATTCATTTCCGCAATCTCCAGATAATTCGAATCCTTTACGTGGGATGTGCCGAGAAATTCTCTGGGGAAAATAAGCCCATTTCAGATTAAAAAATTGGTAAATTAAGATTGCTGAAGGATTTCCCATGTAAATGAAACCTCTTGGGTACCTTCCTTGATGACAAGCGTGAAAATACACGTGTACTAAACAAGGCCTCCCACGACGAGGTTGACAGTGTTTGGGAATGTAATAATAGCCCACATCGTCTAACCCCGCTAGGGGTAAGCCTTCTGTGAACTCGGTTTGATTGAAGGACCACAAAGGTTCCAGATAAATGTTTCTCCTGTGGGCTAAGATAAATAAAATATTGTCCGGTTGAGGTCTATGAGCAAGTAAGATTATTGGTGGATTGGAGGGAAATGCTAAAAAATCTGAATTGAGATACTCACGATAAAATGGATTGTTGAACTTAATATACTTTTCCAATATAAAACCGATTCCTTCAGCAGGCGCTGATATTTCAGTACAATTCTTTGAAACTGTACCATCTTCTTCGGGAATTTTGGGGCAAGAAGGTAAATTCGGATTGCTATCCTTCTAAATATTATATATTCATCAGTTTGGAGGATTAAGTATTTTCACAGTCTCTTGACGAAATACTTACTTCGATTACTCGCATCTGAAATCTGTTGTTTTGTACCCTTGTTCTTATTGCGTAAGGAGACTCCAGGTAACGCTCATATAGGCCGACGACCCTGAGTTGCTGGTCTGTAATTGAACAACGGATTAAGCTAATAGCTAAGCAAAATGCAGGGATAAATTAAACGCGATGCCTACCTGCGCTGAACACCGGATTTTTAAGGTTGGAGTAAACATACAACGAACTATATCGCATATTACCCAGGGGGTCAATTAAATGATTAGTATTGTACGATTGAAGTTCCTTCGCTGACTCGGTCACTATATCTGGATCCGGATTTCCACCAGGCTCTTTAGAACAGTGTGCATTGAACTTAGCTTCACTTCCTTCGGCAGGGCCGCAACGGTAAAATGCTAGTTGAAATGATTTTAAAAATCACATTAAAATATTTAAAAAGTTATACTCGATTAATATTAAACGGAATTCGTCTAGTCTCATTTTCCCCCCGAAACTTACTGGAAGCGTACACTGCACATCCTTTAATATGATTAGAATGGGAGAAATGCATCATTTGGGCCATAATACCACCAATCCCATTTCCACTCACCGTCACATACTCCTTTGATGGATATAACCGACCCGCTAGGAAACAAAGATTTACAATCAGTTTGGAACAGTTAGTTCAAGTTGAACACTAAAATTTCCTTATGCTTTCCTCTTTTTGTTTTAAATTTGAAAACTTTCTTACGTAATGAGTATGGCACAAATTCTAAACTGAAAATGTTTTCGGTGCACCCTAAGAGTAACCCTAGGATTAGCAGCAAATCCATACTTCAATTTACTGCTTAAGTTTTAAATTGGTTAAAATTTCCACACGTCGAATTTTATCGGGTCAGCCAGAGTCAGAATTTATGGTGGGTGGTTTGGTGCTTGCTTTTTATGTTCTACCGTATTCCATCACTATGAAATTCTGATGACTAATGTGCTTTTTGATTATAAAGTATGGACAGGTGTCCAGCAGAAAAATAAATAGTAAAAAATCATCTTCTAAATAAGCTGTATGAAGGGGTCCATGAATTGGAATAACCTTCTTCTACTCCACTTTATGATTTTCTCTTGCTTTCAAGCAAATAATGCTAATTATCCTGTAGCGTAAACAACTAAATATTTAGCTCCAGATGCATACTTCAGTAGGTTTTAAAGTTTCCAGGATTAATCTTTCATCCTCCTTTATAGAAATGGGAAGCACAAAGGAACGCTTCATTCAAGCCTGCTTGATTGTAGCCTTCATTCATTGAAATAAGTTTAAACTAAATCGAAGACATACCCAGGATTAAGACCAGAAAGTAACTCATCCAAAAAAATAATAATTTATTTTTTAGCCATAAAGAACAGGATATCGTGTAGACTTAATGGGCGCTATTCAAGAGATTGCTCTACTATGGCCATAATCCTAAAGAATGGTTTGTGACACTTCTGTCATCTTTTACTGTATGGTTGTTGGAATGCGGAATCATATATCTTTATAGTTTTTCTGAGAATGCTACGTGATGCTTGTACATTTAATTACAATACATAATCTAAAGCTTCCCTGGACTACTAGACTGGCAGGAAATAATTTCACTTGAGTTTTCTCATGTTGTAGTAGATCTAGTATGAAACGTTGAATGAAAACGAAAATGAAGTAGAGATTTTTGTTTCTTAACGGGCATCCCGTTATCACTATTGCACTCAGTAAAGTCAGATCAATGCGTTTTATCTTAAGACGGGTTTCGGGGTACTCTGAGATATTATATAAACTTTAAATTGTGAGCAGCCTTTAAGGGTCAACTAACTCGACCTAATAGAAGTTAGCTGACCGTAGTGCTTACTCTAAGGATTTCTTCCTGAGAATACATAATTATTAATTTATTGATGTACCCAAGAACCCAAGAACAATTCATATAGACTTGAAGCTTTCAGTTAGAATCCTACGCTACATGCAGAACAGTGAAAAGTAAATACTTATACTTTAATTAACGTTACAGCTCCTACGGGGTATATAGTACCATCTCATTAAAGTTCTTTCAACCGAGATACACATTCTTCCATAAAAAGCGTAAGGTTTAAATTAATTTTTACCGATCACTATTTTTCATACTTTCATCCATTTCATACATTTGCATAAGAAAGAATTTTGTAATCAAGTTTCGTCTTTCCTGACCAAACTAGAAACTATGTGATAGTCGATAGTAAAGGAATCGAAATATCATCTTCATAGCCGACAATTGCAAATTTCTCCTTTTCTGCACAGTTTGAATTTGCTTGAATTTGAATAAACTAGGAATTTCATTTGCATGTAATTATTTTCTGCATACAATATAAAAGCCTTTAAGTATTAATGTTTATGAAATACTTAAAGTATTCCAAATGATTTTGATACTCAGGTTGATCATAAATGATTAACTATAGCTACGACCATTTAAAATGGCTTAGCAGAACAATTCATGACTATATGAAACATGAAATTGGTAAAATTGTAGTTTCGATAAGAAGTGAAACAAGAAAGCTTCTTCCCCCTGACGGCATTCAAGATCATAATCACGAAGCGTGCAACTAAATAAAATACTGTAGACAAATAGGAAAACTCCACGCTCCACTCCAACACGAACTTCACCCAACGAGGACGAGAAAGTTCGATCTTATTCGTAAGTTAGGTCCGAATCTAAAGTTATTGTAGACTGTTTGAATGTAGAGATTGTTTTAATGGAAGACATTTTTCATTTACATTGTTGACATACGATTCGAATTCATTGCCATTGCTGGTTATCCATTTAATGTAGTTGTGTTACTAAAAAAATCGAGCGTACGTGCATGGTCACTCCAATCATTCCAATGCTTTCGTCTTTCCACCAATTCAGTACCAACTGTGGGCAACCTAAATATGGTAGCAATACAACGTTGAAACATATTTAATTTTTACTTTTACTTACCCTACCCACGTTATTGAAGGCAAGCCATGCCGCCGCCACGCGAAAAAATGAGTACATGATTAAATGGCAAAATTCTAATGACGAAAAAGCATAACGGGCATGACATGACACGTCGCCGGTTTTATACTCACTGAGCTACAGCATTTGAGACAAGTTGTTTCAATTGATTTACATAAGTTTGTCTCAGATTAAATTAAATCAAATTAAAAACATATTTTAAAGCATTAAATATTAAATTAATTTTGCCCTTTTATTTTTTTAGAAGAAAATTTGGACCTGAATTTTACCCATTTTCTGGTACCAGTGTAAACGGAAAAACCTAAAGCAAAGTTTTACTAAGCTCGAAATGGAAGAAAAGACGGCAAATAGGAGGAATCAAACTCGACGAAACTACGCAGAATGGTATTCGCTATTCGTTACTTTTTATTTGTCTGTCACTTGAGGAAAAAAATTTAAACTGAATTTCTTAATTACGTATGGTTGTAAAAAGTCTTATTTTGATTTATGCTCTGAAGGGAGGGATACGGGCCTCCAGTTATACGGTTTACAGTGCCATTGAAGCTGGAGGTGTTGCGTTTCCAAAAGTTATGGCTTCAAAAATATAGGGAGCGATATACCACGGATGACTTCATTGAAATTGAGATGAAAAGTCAAGAATATTCGCATCAACTAGTGGAGTTTTTGCAGAAAGGCCGGAAAGCTTGTCTACCAATAACCTTGGAATGGTTGGAACATTGGACGAAGAAGAATAAGTGGATTTTGGTATGGCACACAAAACTATTCATTACATGTTGCTTGGTGATGCATTATGTATGGATGAATATTGATTGATTTTGATACTCTCAGGATATTCATCAGGAGGTTCCAGGCCATTTACTTGAGGCGGAGAAGAAAAAAGCTGCTAAGGAAACGAAAAGTAAGGCAAATGCAAGAAAAGAAAAGGAGGCTTCTCTACAGATTTTTCTTTCAGCTCCTACGGACGCCCAGCATCGAGAAGTGGAAGTTTGGAACAACGTGGGAGCGAAAGCTGTCAGTGATGAGCCGGAAATTCTCGACACATCCTCTGACTCCGATTCGGACAGCAGTGAGGAGAGTGACGGCAGTGACAATGAACTTATGATTACTGCTCCCAGCCCACCACCGTCACGGCGTGTTCGGCAAGCTACTGCTGGTCGCCTTCAAGTGGAGACCAATCATCAGAATGTCGACGAAGATACATCTACCTCTTCGGAATCCTCTGAGCGCAATGACAGCACAGACAACAGTCGCCTAATAAATGTGGAAAATCGCACCAGTCCACAACCTTCGGCCTGTGACGTTACATCAGAGCAATTAGTGCCGCAAAATGTTCATCCACAGTATATTACTCCGCAGCAGGTCCCTGGTAAATTAGTAATAATATCTGATGGATCCTAACGGATTCAAGAAAATAAACGTTAAGTAAAATGCTTCATGAAAATGTTACCATATGTATTGCTCGTGCTCGTATATTTGTTGGCAATCTAGGTCAATTTGCAAATGCGGTCAATAGTGGCAGCCAGATGCAAGCCTTACCAACGGGCTATAACTGGAATGAAAGTGGAAACCTCCATCCACTGCCAACCAGATATCCATCATGGGGAGCTAATGCAACGTTTCCAATGCAATCCTTTGGATCTTTGGCGTCTGCAGCGCAAAACCCTTCTCATCCTTCCGCGACATCTACACTACCCAGTTTCTCACCCTCGGTTTATGTTCCTAGAGACCAGGCTCCGGGTCAAGGTCAGGCCATGATGGAAAACAACTATCCTGTGCCCCCAGCTCAACCAACAGGTTATTCTTACCCGTTTTCTCCCGCAGCCATCCACCCCCAATCTACTGCCCCATATTATCCCTCCGCGGTTGAACCTCGGTACTTCGATGATAAGTCTTATGAAGATGATAACTATTCTCTTCCGCGTCAACCAAACTGGGGGCTTCCTGAGCAGACAGCGAATCTTGGGGCAAGCGTTATGAGCATTGGCAACATTAAGGAAGAACCCGAGGATACCTTCGATGAAGGAGATGATGAAGGAGACCAGAACCCCTGGATTTATGAAGAGGAAGATTGGAACGATGAAATGGGAGTTATCATCAAGAGCGAGAAAGATGATAATTCCAACCAGGCTTCTTAAATGTCACCAAAGCTGTAAAACATATATGTAGATATTTGGGATTTCTTTCAGAATTTTATTCACTTTTTAAGGTTTATCTCGTTAATGTTTTATTTTATTCCTATGAACTAACGTTTAATATTAGAAGATTAGGTTTGTACGGTAGTTATCATGTTATCTAGGAGGCGAGATTGAGTATCACGACGCGACGCAATAGACAAAGAATAGGAGGAATGAGATTTCTTTTAAATAGATAGTCTAGTTATGTGCATTATGGTAAGGTCCTTACACTTTATGATAAATTGAAAGAGAGTGAGAATGACTTAAGGATACTTTCCCTTTCCCTTAGCTTTTCTTTATCATCAACAAATAGGTAAGAGAGGTATAGCAGAGCTGAACATAAGACTATAAGTATGCAAAAAGTCTACTTATATAAGAAAGGATTATCTCAGGTAGGAAAAAATACATGCTTTATGTCAATCTGCCCCGTGTTTACGATATGATCTGTTATGGTATTATGAACGTGTTGTAGGTTTTTTATCACCTTCCGACAATGTTATTTTGTTAGACCTTGAGGTTATGTAGGATATGAAAGCTTGTTTCGTTTCTACATTTTAATCATTCGTTTAAAGTACAGTTGAACTACAAGTTAATTCTGAAGCTCAAGTCTTTTTTTAATAGGAAAGCTACTGCTCTCTCGCAATTTACATACCCTCTTGTGTTTAACTTTGATTGCTGTGAACTGCTGAAACTCTAATGAATCGAAATGCTTTAATCTGTCAGTATAAGGTTATTTGTATAGTAAAATTATTAAGTTTAGTGAAATCCATTGCCTTAACTTAATCAAAATTGGGATATTTAGAAGCAAAGCTACGTGTCAAAGGACTACGTCTTTCGTTTAGTTTAGGTGCAAAATTTACTGGTATAAAATATGATCTGTAGATTCACATCAATAATCACGATTAAATCTGGGAAGAGCAGATAAGTTTGAACTGTCTAGTGTCACGAATTACAAGAATCAAAATATTTATTTATGAGGTACTGTTCATGATAGTATTTTTTGCTGGTACGACCTTGGACCTCCAGAGTTACTGGTCTGAATAATGGCAGATTCTTCTACGCCTGGTATGTGACATTTAAATTAAGTTGTAGTTAGTCTTTACTCTTTATTATCATGAATTGTCAATCAGCTGTGAGTATTAATAAAGTGTTAAAAATACAATTATTCTTGAGTATAAACTGTACATATTTTTTTCGCGAATTAGAAATCGATCAAAAGGAAAACACTAACATGGACCCATTGCCTACCTCTCCAGAACTTAGTGAACCCAATGCTTCAAATGATAGTTTGGTAAATCCTGTGGAGGGTACGTCCTCGGCCGGAAAAGAGAGTTCAGCTCCACCCACCAACATCATCATCAAATGGAGTGGAAAGGAGATAGAGATTGAAGATATCAATAAACTGAAGACTGTGGGCGATCTCAAGAGAGTGATTCATTGGAAAACTGGTGTCAAGTCTGATAGACAAAAGATATTGAACTTGACCTTCAAGGGTAAAATAGCCCAGGATGATTGTGTCCTGGCAAACTTATCGCTTAAACCCGGTCAGAAGTTTATGATGATGGGGTCGCTGGAGAAGGACATACAAAGTGTCGACATACCACCTGAGGAAAGACCTGATGTGAATAACGACCTCGACATACCCGAGGATGATGATGATGCGTTGGATAACCGTGAGGTGTACCTCAACAAGATCGCGAGGCGAGTCAAGGAGTACCGGATAAACGTGATAAGTCCACCCCGCGAGGGGAAAAAGTTGCTAGTATTAGACATAGACTACACCTTGTTCGATCACCGAACTACCGCCGAAACCCCCGCTGAGCTCATGAGACCATATCTGCACGAGTTTTTGACCTGTGCTTTCGCCGTAAGTTGCGATTATTTTTGGGAAGATTTACATTGGAGGGTGTAATTTGGGGGGTAATATACCTCCTGCAGTCATGAAAAGTTTATCTTATTTATATTTTCTAGGATTACGATATTGCTATATGGTCTGCCACCAGCATGAAATGGATCGAAGAAAAAATGAGACTTTTGGGCGTCACGAATCATCAAAACTATAGAGTCGTATTCTTCCTCGATTACTTGGCAATGATATCTGTTCATACTCAAAAATATGGAGTCATCGAGGTAAACCTCCAGAAACATTAAGTAAATTAGATTGTTCAAACTCAACGTTCAATCAATCTAATTGATTTTTCTGTTCAATTTTAGGTGAAGCCACTTGGAGTGATCTGGGGTCAGTATCCACAATACTCTGCAAAGAATACAATCATGATTGACGACCTCCGTCGAAACTTTCTGATGAATCCACAGTCAGGGCTAAGAATCCGACCATTTCGCTCTGCCCATCTGAATCGCAACTCAGATTGTGAACTGTTACGAGTGGGAAGTTATTTACGAAAGATCGCGAAACTGGATGACTTCTCCAACTTGAACCACCGCAAGTGGGAGAGTTACGGTGGTAAGTCTCACGGGCATTCCGGGAAGGCTAGGCGTTCCCATCAAAGTAACAATTCGAGTCCGGGTCCTGGGTCTGATTCAAACTCAAAAAAATAGGTTGCAACTTGTACAACGTCTCGTAGTTATTTCAGAAACACCGACACTTCCTCTCAACTTCAGAACTTCAAACCTTCAAAATCCTACAGAGTTATTACTTACTTCTCCACAGCAAAATATCTTCGTCAGGTGAAAAACTAAAGGTCACATAGCGTCATTCATCAGTTAAGTGTCATCTGCTTCAGAATTAAATATATTTCTCAACGGTAGCTATTAAAAATAATTGGAGATGGTCTTTGGTACGTTCCGTTGTAGTTGATACGTTTCTTTTTGATGAGGTTATGTGATCATTTAGTAGTTTCGGCTTCAAAAAGCCGATCAAAATTTATTGTGTAATACAAATTGAAATACTGAAATGGTAAAACTTTACACAGAAATATATTATGTATATCTCAATATGCTTGTTACTACTTTCCCAAATAAATTTATCAAGTAAATTGTACTACAACTCAAAAATGCAGTTTTTTTACTACCACACCAATTAATCAAGTCGCCGCGAATGTCACTGTCATGGGGTTAATGCTGGAGATATTTTCAATATGCCTTAGAATTATTTCGAATTGCATTCATGCTACTTTGCAAAATTTGACACGGCTGAATAATTAATCAACACCAAAGTGCATACAATAAATGATTCATAAGTTCATGTTTTATTCCAATAGTTCTAACAGTAACATTACATATATTCATGATAACACACACTACCTAAGATATTACGTAATTGAACAATATTTCTAAAATGTATATTACTACAGTCTTTGCTAAATCTATAAAGCAAACAGTATATGATAGTGTTACAAAAAGCAAATTTACTTCCATTTTCAATGGAAAAGAGAAAAATAGATGCTTTAACGACAAGCAGAGGGACAGTTTAAAAATTGACCTGATTAAATATAATTCCATCAATTCCAGCCACCTCTCCTCTGAAAATACAGAGTGAAAGAAATCGTAAGCAAAATCAATGTGTAGTTCTATAGTTCGTACTATTTCTACGTCATATTTTAAAAACGTTCCCAAAAAATTTACATTTAAAATTATATTTCACATTAACAATATAATGCAGGTAAAGTAATTAAATCATTTCTCGTAGTATCCAAAACAAGTTGAAGTATGTACAAATATTTTTCACAATATTTTTATCAATGTTAATCCAGACCAACGTATTCAATTATTCCAGAGTGAAGCGAGCCGTGGAAATGTGTTGCCTGTGTGATCTAGTTTAACAAAGCCCAGAGGCCATACCCTTTGCAGTATTCGAGTAATCCATTCCCCTTCACTCACACATTCCTTATATACACATCAAAATTAGATAGCTTTCTATTTATGGTTCTATTTTATTTAATTATAGTTGATGTATTCAATCTACAATAGTAAGAAGGACATTAAAAACAAATATTTAGTCATGTTGGTTGGCTGCCACCGCTTCGTTAGTTGAGTTTACCTCGGTGGCTTGCTCCATCACACCGTCCATCGGTTGCACAGAAGAAGCTTCCCCTGAGCCTGTAGCGGTGATGGCATCTTCCATTGGATCATCTACAGACTGTCCGTCTGCTTCCTCTCTAACTGCTAAATTTTGAGAAATCGTGTTATCCGAACAGTTAGTATTATTCTCACTCATTGTGGAAGTTGTCGAAGTTTCCGCCCTTTTTACAACAGTTTCAGCTTTATGAACAGCCCCATCAACAATGGTAAAGTTACCTCGGGAATTTACGGAAATCCCACCGTTCCCCACCGCAGGGGTCAAATGGTGGGAAGCAGTAAGTTCCAAGTTGACCCTATTCTTTTTAGGGAGGACCATATACTTTCTCCCACCGATAGTGCAGATGCTCTGCGGATAGCGCTTAATGACGCCCTTTGGAGGCTCCTGCATAGAAGTCACAGTTGTCCCTTGCTGAACTTGCTGAGCCTGCACCTGAGGTGGTATCGGAGCCCCTCTAGGTATCATAATTGTTGAGGAGGAAGTAAGTCTCATATTTGTTGAAGTTGTGCTGGACTGTGGGGTGGGTTTTTTAAAGGTCCGGCCACTCAGTGAGGGTGGGGGGACAGTCAAGCGGAACGCGCTAGACTTCATCAGGTTTGGGAGTGCTGGAACTCCTGCTCTCTGCTTTGCCGGCATTGTAGGCATCTGTAACTTATGAACTGGCTTAGGCGCTCCCATCATTGGCTGCAAATTAGGTACAGGAGGAGCCATTTGGATCCTTGGCAAAGATTGGATCGATACGTTCTTGTTTAGTTGAGGCAACTGTCTAGACGGAACTGCTGGAGGTCGACCTCTGCCTCGTTTCACCACATGCGGAGTTCCGCCAACCATGCTTATATGAGCTCCTTCCGGAACGATTATACGCTGTGGGTGTACTTGTGCCGATGTTGGTCTCACATGTGAGATCATTGTACCACCCCTCCCTCTCATCATTCCTCTACCGGATGGCCCCCCTCGATGGGCCAGTCTTACTGAGACATGCTCTCTACCAGCTAAAGTTACCGTTATATCCCTGTGTCCTTGCGTTCCCACAGGTCTTCGAATAGGGCCAGCAGCGTGTGGTATCGGAGCTAGTCCAGGAGGCTGCCTCTTCACAACCTCTGCGGGCTTCTTCATTATCATAGTTTTCTGAGGATACGCATTACCCCCAGTAGATGCTGACGGGCCAACGTCCGTACAATTCTGAGGTAGCGAATTAGCAAAATGTACAATTTTAGATTTTATCATTATTTTATCATTTTTATCATTGCAATTTTAACGAGTGATTAATTGTTTGTCCAAAGATGTCTGTTTTTGCAGTAATTTGATTTTCGTGAATTATTCATTGAATCTTAGGGAATGCTTTTTTTCAAAATTTTACCCAATACTCTTGTAGATATTTATTTAGGGGCAGCATTTTTAAATTTTAGCACTTTGACAAATGATTGAAACTGTAAGAAAAATGTTTCTCGAAAGCTATAGGAGTTTTAATTATATCATGAAATTCAGTAGGATTCAATGAATATTTAGCTTAAAAATTGGTACAGGCTCTGTCTTTACTGTGAATAAAATTGTTGCAAAAAACAGTCATCTTTGAAGAACTACCACCGCCTTACGCATTCAAATTGCAATGGTATACGGAAACCTACTTAAGTAGAGTACTTACGGAGCAAACATATTTGTTAAAAAGTAGATTTGGAGGCAACCCGAGACACTCAGAGTGATACAGACAGAGACATCGCGTGCACTGCAAGTTAGGTACAACTCCATCCATTCCAGGGCATCTGATCGAACATATAATAGAACCTTCCCCACGTTTGGTTGTTCCCATTTGGGCAGGTCTCTGACGCTCCATCTCCTTTGCAGCTGCCTTTTGCTGTGCAATCTGCTTCTGATTTGCAACATATCGGTGCATGGAGTCAACGTCAATGCTGTAATAAATCGATTACATGCAAAAATGCTTTCATTTACAAAATTTCGTCGAGGGTTGTTCAATTTATGAATGATTAGCATAAAAAGTCGTGCTACGGTAAGAGAGAAAATATGAAGATGCGTTATTACCCTCCCGACTGTCTAAGTGCTGATATTTGAAAGAGAGAATCTTCTGCAATTTCTTTAATTGCCACAGAGTTAGCTCCACCTAAGGTAGCTTGCCCATTAGGGTCGTATTCGATACTATCAGTGTGTGTACTGGAAGTGTCTTCCATCCCCTTTGGATATTTTGGGGGTAACATTCCCATCTGCATTAAGCCCTTCGAATTTGAATTTCTGTGAGAAAGTAAAAATTATTTTAGCCGATGTATCAAAATAAGCAAGCTAGAAAGCATAATTAATCTAATTACCTATGCTTATCATCCATTTTAGATCTTTTGGGAAGGAGTAACACGGCATCTCCCGAATACCTTTTCGGAGGTTGAATAGACCTACGACTAGTGGATACCTTCATTACAGGTTCCTCAGTAGATGGTCGTAAGTCGACATCCATGTCTTTGGAAGTAGAGGGCCTTACAGCAGCAGCAGACTTATTAGTTTCCAATTTTGATGGCGGTGGAGGGGGAGGCTTAGATTTAGAAGAGGTGGGTTTAGGAGGCGGGCGCGGTGGACTTTTACCATCGTATGCTTTTCGAACTATTTCTTGATCCGGATTTGTGCTGATGCGCACCTTCGCAAATGAAAAATTATCTATTGTAAATGGTGAATCGGGGAGCTCAGCGAGATGTTGGGCTACTTGTTTGGAGGAGCGGTACTTAACCCCACCAGGGGAGTAGTAGTATACGTCTCCGGTCTTCCTTCCAGTAGAACCTGAAGATCTCATTACAACTTCTCGTTTCCATCCCGCGTCCAAAGCGGCCCTTAGCATTTTCAATTTTTCATCCGTGAACATGTTCTCGTCTTCAGATAGGAGGAATGGGTGCGGGGCTCGTTTGGGCGGAGCGGGTTTTTCAGGTTCAGGAACCTCCATCAAATTTACCTGACATAGAAATGCTTTTAGTGAGCGGTTAGGCAATTTTAAGACACCTTTTCTGAGTTTCATTGCCCTCTCCACATCTTTCTTCTGACAAGTCGACATTTTCTGAACAATATTAAATAACTTGGCAGACATTGTTTCAATGACGGGGAACAGTTTGACTTCAAAATCAGGAGAGAATCCCTTCAGTGGTATTTTCAGGTTTTCTTCGTTACGGTAGCCTTCCTTTGGATCAATTAAATAACCCTTATTTGTTAAAAGCGAATCCAGAAAATCACCTCGGTCCTCTTCCGGATTAGGCACTTCCGCCGATGCAGAAGTGGATGGTGTTGGGGAGTTGACCTCCTTTTGATTAACTTCTTCATTTTGGGTAACATTATTTTCTACAGTAGTTTCCATGTTTTCATCCCGGGTTTTCACATTTTCAGGATTATTTTCAGCAGGTGATTCGGTTTGTTCTAGGGTTGCCGATGGTTCGGAGTGGTCAGCCGATGTTGGTGGGGGCATGATTGACTCCGTCGTTGAAATCTTGTTTGGTTCAGCTGGGGTTTCAATTTTAACATCGTCGTTTGTTATTTCTTTCTCCATTTCTACGTCCTCATCGTTACTTTCACCTCCAGCTGTACCATTAACACCGGACTCTTTATTCTCAGGAGTGGAAGTTGAAGCCTCCGGATCAGGTACTGGAACCACAGCAGTCTCTTCAGGATCAGGTGAGGGTGTTGGCTCATCTAATTCACCGTCAACAGACTCGTCCATTTCAGCAGCTACTTCTTCATTGGACACCTCCTCTATTTTCGCAGATGTGTTCTGCTTGTTTGCATCTGCTTTGGCAGCCGCTGGCTTCTTGCGACTTGTAGATCTCTTTTTCCTTGGCATCTTCTGACAAATTAAAGTAGAAAAAAAATTAAAATCAAGCTAATTTCACAATAATATACTTTCATTTTTAATTTGTTACCCTTTCTCTTCTTTTAAATTAGTTGAATGGTTGAAAGTTGCACTGTAGCTGTTGGAACAAAAACATTT